>CAUYUJ010004224.1:389472-436972 GCA_963575745.1 Prorocentrum cordatum
AATCTTCCAGAGAAATTCGTGGGAGATAGTCTGGGGGCGATTTGTCGTGCTCTTTCGACTGCCTCTCATCATTCGATCTCACTGCTTTTTATTTGTCATCCAAGATCCGCCTGTAGGGGGGGGGCATGCCCGACCCAACAGAAGGCAGGGGGGCGCAGTGCCGATCGAGACCCAAGGGGGCCGTGGTGCACCAGGGGAAGGCGAAGGGCCAGGCGAGCGTGGGCGAAGAGGAGCGGCAGAGGCGAGGCGTTGGACCGGGGTGTGGGTGGCGGAGGGAGGGAGACCGGATCCAGATACTTTTTTGATCTGCGGCTCCAAAGGACGATTCCAGAGAGCGGGTCGTATCGAGCACGGGGCAGCACGCCAGATAATTGCCAGCGGGCCAAAGCCAACGCCGGAGGGCACCTGTGCCAGAGAGGGCGTAGCAAGCTTGGGGGGCCAAGCGAGATCATTACCGGCGGGCCAAAAACAACGCTGACCAGATCCAGATACACAGGATCCCGCAATTGCGGTGAAGAGTGCGCGGCGGGCACGTCGGCAGTCTGCCAGGCTCTGGAGAAGCCCGCCGCAGGCGCCGAGCTGCTACAAACGATACAAGGAGCCCGCCGCAGGCGCTGATTCTTTGGTAAGACAATGCTGGTGGGTCGTGGGGTGGGCCGCGGGTGGGTCGCGGGCCGGGTCGCGGACTCACTCAGTTCCCTGAACGTAGAGAAGTGGTAGGGCCGAGAGGGCCCCAAGAGAGCCCCCGGCGGGCCCGAGAGGTCCCCAAGAGGGCCCAAAGACGGACCCAGACGGCCGCAAGATGACCTCAAGAAGGCTCAAGGCGGTTGCCAAGACGGTCTGAAGAGAGGGCGTTTGGAGGACACACAAATGTGCTGAACTCACATGTTTTTTGGATACGTCCTGGCCTGTCCACCATCCTGGCTGAAGACTCAAAGAGGCCCCTTCGAGAACCCGAGAGAATTCAAGAGAACCTCTCGAGAGCCCCATGAGGGCCCCCAGACCGGCCAGGACGCCCCAATACTGCTCCAAGACCAGTCGCGTGGGTCTTCTTATGGACTCTACATGACCCAAGCCCCAAAGCTGCCCGAGACATCTTCCGAAACGTCTCCAAACGGCTTCGGCGACCCAAGGCGGTAAGCGAGACACCCCATGACGCTTTGATTAGTACGAGGACGGTCAGACAACCTCCATGCACAACTAGATCACACATGTGTATCGGAGGTTTGGGGGTGAGATCGCAGTGGAACGGAGAGCCCCCCAGCGGGAAATCGGTTTCGGTTTCGTGTGCGTGTCGCGCGTGCGGGCGACGCGAGGCAGCGTGGGCGCGCGAGAGGAATGATGCCACGGTGCCTAGAGGCTGTGGAACCGGTTGTCCCCCCCCCCCCCCTCCCAGGCGCGCGGTGGCCCAGGGTGTCCCGTCGGTGGCTCGGGGGTGCCCCGTCGGTGGCGCGGGGTGCCCCGTCGGTGGCGCGCGGGATGTGCCCAGGGTGCCCCGTCGGTGGCGCGGGGGTGCCCCGTCGGTGGCGCGCGGGATGTGCCCAGGGTGCCCCGTCGGTGGCGCGGGGGTGCCCCGTCGGTGGCGCGGGGTGCCCCGTCGATGGCGCGGGATGCACCGACGGTGGCTCAGGGTGTCCCGCCGTGGTGTCTCGCTGGTAACTCTTGAGATAAGTTGTGAGATCGATAGAGATATCGGTGATACCGGAGAGAAACCCAATTCAGAATCTTCAGGGCTATAGGGCTATAAGGCCAGGGGGCTATGAGGCCACAGTGCTATTGGGCTATAGGTTCTATGGGGCTAAAGTGCTAAAAGGCTATTATGGCTGTTAGGGCTATAGTGCTATGGGGCTATAGGGCTATTAGGGCTACAGGGCTGTAGGGCTATAGAGGTATAGGGCTATATGGCTATAAGGTGCTAGGGCTGTAAGGCTATAGGGCTATAAGGCTGTAAGGCTATAGGGCTATAGGGCTATAGTGCACCTGGTCACCCGGGCACCCGGGCATCCGGGGATGTGCCGCCGAATTCGGCGGCGCACCTAGGCTAATCATAAGAATCCGCTAAGACCCCGACAGAGGCAAGCTCTGGAGTAAATAGTGAGATCGAGTGCGTGATCGATCGTGACATCGACGGATCGATAGTGAGATCGATCGTGATATAGATCACCACATAAATTTTGCCAGGGGTGCCCCGCCGTGTTTGGGAGTGCCCCATCGTGGTTCCCGGTGGTGTCTCGCAAGATCAGTTGAGAGATCGATCGTGGAATCGAAAGTGAGATCGATTGTGACATCGATCGTGAGATCGATCATGTACTCGAACTAGTTCTATGGGCAGGCCATGGTACATTCTCACTACCAGCGTCATCGTGCATCGCCGCCGTCTCGCGAGCGCAACGCCAGCATCGTCGCCAGCAAAGTCATAGCAGTTATCGTCAGTGGGTTGTTTCTCCCTCCCAACCTCCTTATCACCCGAAGGGTGGTCGTATAGGTATATCCGTATACACATGGACAACTGAATGATGTGACCGTCGCCGTACTTATCAAGGGTTGCGAGTGGGCCCATCTTGGATTGTTGTACCTTCCTGTTCTCGCGCAGTCTTTTGGGCCTGTCACACCGTCTAAGGGTAACTAATTGTCGCTTGTCTG
Source organism: Prorocentrum cordatum (assembly GCA_963575745.1). Lineage (NCBI taxonomy): Eukaryota > Dinophyceae > Prorocentrales > Prorocentraceae > Prorocentrum > Prorocentrum cordatum. The sequence continues at coordinate 392,116 of CAUYUJ010004224.1, forward strand.
GGAGCCCTCAGGGCCGTCTCGGGAGTCCTTTCGGCCTGTTTTCGGAAGCTCTGGGGACCCCGTTGGGCTGTCTCGGGCCTCTCTTGTGCTGTCTGGGGCTCCTCGGGGCGTCTTGGGGCCATCTTGGGCTATCTTGGGCGCTTGTACGGCCGTCCTGGGCCATTCGAAGGCCCTCTGAGATGCCTTTGGAGCCTTCTTGGGGGTGTCTTCGGGGCTTCGTGCCCCGTCTTGGGCCCTCTGGAGGCCGGAAAGGCGAGCATGCTCAAATCGTGCGAAAACGTACTGGAAACGAATTATGTTAGCCTCTCGTGCCTCCGGCGTCATCTTGGGGTCATCGAGAGCCATCCTCGGGCGGCCGCGGATGAGCCTCCCCGTCTGTGGGCAGTTTTCCATACATAGTCGTATTGGTTTCCATACATAGTTCGTATTGTTGTATACATTCACGTGTTGTGATCTGCGTATGCATTTGTATACATACGTACATACATACCTACCTACATACATGCATACATACACATGTATGTATGTGTATATCTCTGTCTGTCTGTCTGTCTGTCTGTCTGTCTGTCTGTCTGTCTGTATGTATGTGTATATATCTGTCTGCCTGTCTGTCTGTCTGTCTGTCTGTCTGTATGTATGTATGTATACATGTATGGATGTATGTATGTATGTATGTATGTATGCATGTATGTGTGTATGTGTGTATGAATGCATGCATGCATGCATGCATGTATGCATGCATGTATGCCTGTATGCATGTATGCATGTATGCATGTGTGCATGTATGCATGCATGTATGTATGTGTCTATGTATCCATGTATGCATGTATGTCTGTCTGTCTGTCTGTCTGTCTGTCTGTCTGTCTGTCTATATGTCTTTCTGTCTGTCTGTCTGTCTGTCTGTCGGTATGTATGTATGTATGTACGTATGTATGTATGTATGTGTGTATGTATGTATGTATGCATGCATGCATGTATGTATCTATGTATGTATGTAGGTATGTGTGTGGGTATGTATGCATGTATGTATGTATGTAGGTATATAGGTATGTATGTATGTCTGTCTGTCTGTCTGTCTGTCTGTATGTATGCATGTATGTCTGTGTGTGTATGTATGTATGCATGCATGCCTGCCTGCCTGCCTGCCTGCATGGATGTATGTGTGTGTATGTATGTATGTATGTATGTATGTATGTATGTATGTATGTATGTATGTGTGTGTATGTATGTATGTATGTATGTATGTGTATGGATGTATGTATATATATATATATATATGTATGTATGTATGTATGTATGTATGTATGTATGTATGTGTGTATGTATGTGGTTATGTATATATGTCTGTCTGGATGTCTGTATGTCTGTATGTATGTATGCATGTATTCATTTATGGTGGGGGGATGCGGCCGAAGGGGAACGGAGCGCCGATCCCACCAGGAACTCGATTTCGATGTCGTTGCGTGTCGGGCGTGGCTCGCGTGCGGGCGAGGCGAAGTTGCACGACGGCACGAGAGATGGTAAGGGATGGTTCACATCAAATTACATCGCCCCCGTGTTCGCGCCAGGGCTCCTGGGGTTGTCTTGAGGTTGTCCTGTGAGTGATGCGTGGGTTCTCCCGTGAGTCTCGAGCGGTTGTTCCGATGGTCATCCCGATGGTTGTCCCGTGGATGTTCCGTAGTTGTCGCGTGGTTGTCCAGTGGATATCCCGTGGTTATCTTGTTGTTTCGTGGTTGTTCCGTGGCTGTCCCATTGTTGCCCCGTGGTTGTCCAGTGGTTGTCCCACTGCTGCTAGCGATCGAGACAATAGTGAGAGCAATTGACTGGTAGTGAGACCGACAGATAGAGTCATAGCGTTGTCCACAGGCATACAGTGTGACCGATAGCTGGGCAGCGAGGCCGATCGATGAACCGATAGATCCGCCGATCGGCAGATCTAACTACAGTCGCGACGCTGAAATAAGGACCGCGTGGTGTTCAAGAGGGGCTCGAATTTTCGAGCCGTTGCTTAGATTCGTGGAACCTGTTTGTGGCCTAGGCCTGCAGGGGCCGTTGAAGCCCCCTCGTTGTTTGTTTTGCGTTCTTTACGGTAGCGCGATGACTGTGCATCCGCCGATCGACAGATCGAAGTAGGCCTGGCCCCCTCAGAGGCCCCAGCCTCCGCTCCAGACCGTCGCGGCGTGCGCCTGGCGGAGTTCTGCCCCTGGGCATGCAGGCTTCAGTACTGCCTCTCTCCGCCAGGGCTTTGACAGCGCACTTCCAGACGATGTTGGCTTGGGCTTCGATGGCGTAGGATCCCGCCGACACGAAGGAGAACGATCCGCCTCCCCCGCGCGATCGGCTGCCGGCCCCGCTGGACGACGGCGACGACGACGGCAGAACAACGGCCGCCCGCCGGCGAGGGCGATTCCTCTCCTCCTCCTCCTCCTCCTCCTCCTCCTCCTCCTCCTTCTCCTGCTCCTCCTCCTCCTCCTCCTATCCTCCTCCTCCTCCTCCTCCTCCTCCTCCTCCTTCTCCTCCTCATATCCTCCTCATATTCTCCTCCTCCTCCTCCTGCGGCGGCGGCGCGAGGACCTCAGCTCCGAGCACTCCACCGGGGTGTCCTACCCGAAGACGACGGCCAGCGCCGCCGCCTTCGACGGCGGAGCCGGGCACGACGCGCTGGACGAGATCCGCGCCATCGGCCTGCGGGAGCAGTGGTCCCTGGGGGGGGGTCTCCAACCGAGGCCTCTCCTCCCCCTCCTCCTCCGCCTCATCCTCCTCCTGTCCTCCTCCTCCTCCTCCTCCTCCTCCTCCTCCTCTCCTCCTCCTCTCACTCCTCCGTGGCTCTAGCCGCCGTGGCTCGAGGGGAGTCTGTTCACAGCGGGTCACAGATCACAGGCGATCGATCACAGCACTCTGCACACTCGCCTCTTCTCCTCCTCCTGCTCCTGCTTCTCTTCCTCCTCCTCCTCCTCCTTCCCCTCCTCCGCCCCCCGCAGCACTGCTTCAAGCACTGTGACACAGCGGCAGCGGCCTCAGAGGCCCTGCCGTCGACCTCTTGCAGAGCCACGGGCGCCTCCCCCTCCCTCCAGGCCGTGGACGACGCGACGCTGCTGACGTCTAGAGGAGGAGGAGGAGGAGGAGGAGGAGGAGGAGGAGGAGGAGGAGGAGGAGGAGGAGGAGGAGGGCCTTTCTCTCCACGAGGTCCCTTTACCCCAACTGCTCCTTGCCTGTCCTACCTGCTCGTGATGACTCGGGTGCCTGGTCCTGTGGTCGTGGGCCTCGTGCTGAGCAGTGGGTGGTCACTGGGCAGGTGTTCACGGACGGGTCGTGCCGAAGGCTCCTCTGCTGGGTCGTCGCGGCGAGAGCGGGCTGGGGCCTCGTCGTTGTGGGGGACAGCAGCTGCCGTGGTGCCGTGTTCGGCCCTCTGCCTGGGCCTGGCCAAGCATCGGCCAGAGCGGAGCTGTACGCCATCCTGCAGGTGCGGAGCTGTGGTTCCGCTCGACATCTGCATTGACGACCTCCCTCTCATTGACGGCCTCGCTCGAGGCAAGCAGGGGTGCACGGCGGCCGCTCGCGACAGCGTCGACCTGTGGAGACGGCTGTGGCGCTACTTTGAGAAGCGCGGCGGCAAGGTGGCTGCAGCTGACGATGCGCCTCCGCCCCTATCCTTTACGCACCTGCGGGGCCACCAGCGCGGCGACACTAGGCAGCGCAGGTGCGACGACCCTGCGGACCAGGCGGCCGAGCGCGGGCGCAGGCCCCACGACTTGCCGAGCCGCGCGGTGCAGCACCACGGCCGAGCGCTGGACAGAGTGCGCCGGACTGCCGCATGGATTAGGGGGCCACATGCGAACCCTACCCCTACCCCCCACGATTTCTGAGCTGGAGGGTGGGGTGCACGTCGCTCGGGAGCTCCCGATCGAAGTGAACCCCACCCTCCTCCTCAATAATCGTGGGGGGTAGGAGTAGGGTTCGCATGTGGCCCCCTATGGATCGCCAACGCTTCCAGGCTGCAGTGGGCGGGCGCTGTCGCCGCCGACAGGGCTGAGGTTGCGAGGCGCCGCCCCGCGTGGCTCCGCAGGAGGTGGCGGGTGCAACACGGGCGTCCAGCGGCTGAGACGCGGCCGCCTGCCGACACCGTTGGGACTGGGCCCGACGGCCCCCGTGCGCGCCCGGACGCCCTTCCCGCACAGCCTCCGTCTTCGGGGAAAATGTCGGCGGCAGTGTGATAGGTGCACTGCCTTCGCCTCCTCCAGGCGCGGGGCGCGAAGGCTTCGTTTCATCAGCTGTCCTGTGGCCGAGGCGGCGGCCCTGCGGGCCCAAGGTTTTTTCGCCGCGGGGCGTGGTCTGCGAGGAGGCCCGACGGTGGGCACACGCCGCCTGGCGGAGCCTCGACCCCTCCCCTGTCTGCGGGTGGCGGCCCCTCCGAGGCCGAGGTCTGGGGTTCTCAGGAGCCCGAGCCGGAAGCGGAGCTGCCGTCCTCGGTGTTCGCGGGCCTTGAGCGGCTCCCGGCGATCAAACGGGTGCGGTTTCGCAGCGAGGCCGAGCGGAGAGAGCTCGACCTCGCGGACGTGTGTTGGCCAACGGCTCAGGCCGCACGGGTACACGGCTCCGTGAAGCCCTAGCGTGCTTCGCCCCCTCCGAGCAAGGCACGGGCCAGGAGTGAGGGGGAGTGTCGGGTCGACGGCAGGTGGGGCCTCTGGGGGCCCGCGCTTGAAGGCGCCGCGGGTGGACGCCCATGCCGCCCCGCCCAGGCCCGCCAAGAGGCCTGGGAACCCCAGGGGGGGGGGGGGGGACGCCCTAAGAGGCACATTGCCTTGCAGGCCAGCGGCAGGGGGGTCCTGGGTCGCTCAGGAAGCCGTCCCTCCCGACCTCCCCCTTCCCGCTCACGGCACCGTCGGGCCTGGCAGTGCCCGGGGTCACTCCATAGTCCTCGCTGGGCCTACGCTTGCATTCTGCCGCCGCTGCGGGGCCAGGGCCCAGCCGTCGGCCCCCCATTCCCGTTTGTGGGGTGAATGCTCGGGTCTTGCATCCAGCTGCATCCAGTGAGGATTCTACATATTTGAGGGCCCTCGAGTTAGGTAAGGGCCCTATTTCGGGGGAGTGAGGGCGCGATCCCCGCCTTCTCCGAGCTTCTGGTGACGCTTGCGTTTGGCTTCGTCGTCGGTAATTCGCCTGGCGTTTTGCTTCGTGTTTAGCCTTTCTCTCTTCTTGGGTTCGTGCTGCGCTCGCCCGCCTCGCCCTAATTGTCTGTTCCCGCAGTATTTCCCACGTTCGGCGCACCTGACATGCAACGGTATTGACTCCTCCTCCTCCTCCTCCTCCTCCTCCTTCTCGTCCTTCTCCTCCTCCTCCTCCCAAGCGACCCTCTCCTTTATCCTGACGGGGTGCTATGGACTTGTGGAAAGCTCCACCTGGAGCTGTTGGGCTTTACTAGGGGTCCCACATGCAGCTTACTGGCTCTGCAGAGGGCTCAGCCTGGATCCTCCTTGGAACGAACATGTATGGGTGCCCAGACTTCCGACGACCCGATCGTTCCGAATATTGTTGCCCATGTTTGTCAGATCGATGTGTTCTCCGTCGGCCTAAGTTGCTTATTTTGCTTTCCCGGGACACCTCGCGCAGGAACACACCCGCCTCCTCCTCGTCCTCGTCACACCATCATCACCACCCATCGTCATTATTATCACCAGCACCGCCATGCAACTCACACACAATCACACACCGGAGCTGCTACGCATTCCCACACCCACACACTCATGCTCTCATACTGAGGAAGTCTCGAGCGGGATTTTCGTCTGTGGGTCTGTTGCGAGGAAGTCTTAGGTTGGAGCTCCTCCATCCGGGGTCCACAACTCATTTTAGCAATCCGAGGCGGTCATGTAAAACACCTGCAAACAAAAACGCATGGCTTGGTGATCATCGGGCCGCCAGATTTCCGTTCTCCGTGCTGATTTCAAGTGTCTGGAGACAATTGTAGGCCATGCCATTTTGTTGGGGTTTCCAGAACTCCAGAGCCAGGTTTCAGGTTTCATGCCCCGAGCCACCTGTAAGTATGTCGCGCTCCCAGAACTCCACTCCAGGGTCTGGTCTCTGCACGTCAGGAAGCAGCTGTGAAACACTTCGGGATGTTCTGCTCCCAGAATTCACTCCTGGAGCTGATCCTGAATCCCAGAGCCAACTGTAGGCCATTTCGGGCTCTTCGTGCTCCTAGGATTGCATTTCTTGGATTGATTTTGCGTTCGCGTCTTGGCACTTTCTGCATCTTGGCACCTTCGCGTCCTGGCGTCCACTGGCAACGCTGATGCCCCTGGGATCCCGACAGACCTGGCAGCAGGGGCATCCAGGCACAGGCCCCGCAGGTCTGACTGCGGGGCTGGACCTAAACGGTCTTTTGCTGGACTTCGGCCGTGTTCTGTTGTTCGTTCTGGGAGGGAGGTACAGGAAAACAGGTAGAGCAAAACGAACAACAAAACGAACACCAAACGAGAAACAATGTTTAGGTCCAGCCCTGTTTGATTGAGTTCACAAGTCATGGGGATCGCGCCCTCAGTCAACGCACTCACGCATCCACACACACACACACTCCGGCACCAGCACCTGTGAGCTGAGGCGTTTGACGAGGATCTTGCCTCCGAGGATCGAGGGGGTGCCCACCTCTCCGCGGCGGAAAGGGCGGCGGAGGGTCGGCGGAAGCAGAGCGAGGCCCCCTCCGCCGGCTCCCGCTGGCGGAAGGGCGGCGGAGAGTGGCGGAAGCAAAACGTGTGCCCCTAAGAGATGACAATCTGTTCTTGCTTGGACGGTCGGTCCCGGCTCAGTTATCGGGCCCGCACGTCACGTCGCTAATTCGAGGCGGCCAGCGGCCGTGCAAGAACTGGTAACAGAACGCAGGGTTTCGCGATCATAGCGCCGCCGAACTTCAATCCCCAGTACCTTGGCATTGCTCGGGCGTGTGTGATTCTTCTCGGCGAAGACCATCGAGGAGCATGTTGGAGCATCTTGCGAGAAAACGGGCAAAACACACACGCACGAAGTCGACACATGCACGGAGAATGCACGTCCGAGCGATGGCGAGAGTGCTGATCACAATTGTCTGGAGCCAACTCTAGGCCACTTCGTGCTCTTCGAGTTCCCACAGCTCCGCTCCCAGGACTAATTTGGAACGTCTGGTGCCAACTTCCAGTCTTTGTCGGGCTCTTCGAACTCCCAGCGCTCTAATCCTGGGGCTGGTTTTGCAAGTTCGTAGCTAACTGTCGGCCACTTCGTGTTTTTCATGCCACCAGAAAACCATTCCTGGTACTGATTCGCGGTGTCCAGAACAGAGCTTGTGGGCTTCCTCGGGCTTTCTCCCAGAACTGCTGCCCTCCTGGGATTGATTCTGCGTTCGCGTCGTGTGTCTTCGCGTCCTGGCCCTGGCGTCACTGGCACCTCTGGTTCCCTTGGCACCCTGACAGCCATGGCATCCGGGCAGAGGCCGCGTAGCTCAGGCAGAGTCTCACAGGTCATGGGAATCATGTTCCCGCTCACACGCCTATGTACGCATTCACCCACGCGCTCCCGTACCTACGCACAAGGTCATATTCACAGGCACACACACACACGCCCACGTCTGTGAATCAGTTGCGAGGAGGTCGTGAGCGGGAGCCCCCTCCCATTAGGGCCCGCGCATCATGCTACGAATCCGCAGTCGCCACGGGAATATTTGTATATATATATATACACATATACACATATGCGTGTGTGTCTTGTAGACAGGTTTGGTGACACCTGCGAGCTGGGACCTGGTAGACGTCTCGAGCAGGAGCCCCGTTCCCGGGCTTCCTCTGAGGTTGTCCCGAGCGCTTGCCCGTGAGCGTGTCTGCGAGGGAGCTTCGGGCGGGAGCCCCCTGCCCATGGGACCCCCGCTCCACGTCACGAACCCGAGGCGGCCATCGGCGTCCCCTCTGTCAAAGCACAGCGTGGGTGACACATGAGCACTCGGACCCCGAGAAGGTCTGGAGCGGAAGTCTCGCTCCTGAGCAGTGTAGTTAGGATATCTCCTGCGGGGGCCTCCTTTGTGAGCAGGTTGCGGGGAATGCTCGAGCGGGCGCGCTCGGAGTGCTTCCGAAGGCAGCAGGACGCCCAAGGAGATTGCAGGACTTTGCAGGGACCTTCAATAGGCCCCAGGAGGCACAAGGAAGCCACATGAGCCCCCGGAGCCATCAAGAAGCCCCAGGAGGCCCCGGGAGTTGCCCGGCAGGCATCACGAGGCCCCTGGAGGTCTCAGGAGGTTCAAGGATGATCCAGGAGACAACTGGAAACCCCAGGAGGAGCAGGCTCTGGGAGGAGGAGAATGAGGAGGAGGAGGAGGAGGAGGAGGAGGAGAAGGATGAGGCGGAGGGTCAGAGTACACCCATGCTGTATCAACGGTAATGCCTGAAACCTTCCCTCCAGGCTTCCTGGTCATAGGTCCCGAAGAGAATTTACATGCATTGCGGGATGTAGCCCATTAGAAGACAACACTTGGATAATATCCCATCCTGCTGAAAAACCCTTCCTGCGAAGTCAACGTCGCGCATCAACATAACTTCTGCGTCCTGAAAGTGCCCGACCTTGCCAGAGCACCATTCCTGGGATTCCAGCAACACCGCGAGCTAGTGTGACTGATGGGTCATCATAAGCCTAAAGCATGCTAGAACACCTCTCCTGGGACTTCGACCATGCGAGTCGTTGAACTGTTGCCAACCTGCGGCGCTGCGGAGAGAGCCGCACTTCGGATGGAGCCGCCCTCCATCCGTGAAGCTGGCGCAAGCGATCAACACGAATATGCGCGGCGCTGGGGCGAGAACTACATTGTGAAAGCAAGCCGCCCTCCATGAAGAGGTTGCGGAAGTTTAACACAAGCATGTGCGGCGCGAAGGCGACGGCCACATGTTGAAGAAGGCCCGCCCTCTATATCCGCGAAGCTGCTGCCGCCGTTCAAGAAGACGAGTGTGCGCCGCGCGGAGGCGAGAGCGCCCTTGTAAAAAAGCACCCGCCCCTCCCTCCGTGAAATTGCTGCGACCAATGTGCGTGGCATTATGGCGAGAGCAGCATTCTGACGACGGCCCGCCCGCAGTGCGTGAACCTGTTGCAGATTTCAAGCTCCTCGGCGAAATGACGGAAGTCTCTGGCGCAACCGAAGATCCGGCCCGCTTGACCGACGCCTGTGGGGGTGCGACTTGGATGAGTTATTTATCGGGACAGGGATGGAGGAGGAGGAGGAGGAGGAGGAGGAGGAGGAGGAGGAGGAGGAGAGGAAGAGGAGGAGGAAGAGGAGGAGAGGAGGGCGAAGGGGAGGAGATAGAGAAGGTGGCTGGACGAGTATCAGAGGGAGGAGGGTGCAGGATGATCATGATGATGCTGATGATGATGCTGATGATGATGATGATGATGATGATGATGATGATGATGATGACGATGATGATGAGGAGGAGGAGGATCAGGAGGAGGAGGAGGAGAAGGAGGAGGAGGAGGAGAAGGAGGAGGAGGGGGAAGAAGAGGAGAAGGAGGTGGACGAGGAGACAGGAGGAGGATGAGGATGAGGAGGAGGAGGAGGAGGCAGCATGATGAGGATCAGGGTGGAGGTAGGAGGAGGAGGAGGCAGGATGAGGTGGCAGGAGGGGGATGAGGAGAAGGAAGCGGGAGAAGGCAAAAGGAGGCAAGGGAAAGGAGAAGGAGGAGGCAAGAGGCAGGAGTTGGAGGTGGAGGATGAGGCAGGAGGATGAGGCAGGAGGAGGAGCAAGCAGGAGTCATGAGGACAAGGATGAGGCGAGAAGAACAGGAGGGGGAGGTATCAGGAGGGAGCAGGAGGAGATTCCCAGATCAGTTAAAAACATTGTCATGCTGGGTCCTGCCGTCGGAGTAATGAAAAGGCCCTGGAAGCCAGATGCGTCGCCCACACGCTAGGGAGTCTGAGTCGTCGTGGCCCTCCTAGGCTTTGTCACGAACCTCCAACCAGCGGGCCCGCTGCCAAGGCTCATCAACAGTGGCGAAGTGCAGCTCCTGCCTGGCAAGGTACTCGGCGAGGGGGGCTTCGGCATCGTCGTGCCTGGACTGTACCACGGCACCGTGGTGGCGGTCAAGGCAGCGAAGCAGGACGTCGCAGGGAAGGGCGTCCCCGGTCTCCCCCCCTCCCCTTCTGACGACCATCCTATCCTTTCGCAGTCCAGCGCAGCCATCGCGACGAGCACTCATCCAGAGATGCCGCGCTGTCGAGTGAGGCCCATTGACCACGCTGGTGAAGCAAACCAAATTGCGTTTGGCATTGCGTGGGGTTGTGCGCAGAGCCCCCCCGAGGTAGTCCAGGGCGGTCTCAACACCCCGGTTCCTTGGCACGGGGTGTTGAGGCCGTGCTTGGGCCCTCTTCCCCGCATCCACGGGCGGTGCCTCTGGTGTCGCCAACAGCGCGTCCCGCACGCCTGGGAAAGCTTGGCGTTCGGAGGGGCCAGCGCCGACCCAACAGATCTGCGCGGACGTCATGGACTGGCGGCGAACGAGGGGGGGAAGCGAGAAGGGGAGGGCCCTCTCAGAAGGCTCGGACGTCCCCTGGCCTTCCGAGAAGTTTCCTGAGACCCCTGGAAGACACAAGACGCCTCTCAGAACGCGTGAGGGTTTCTGGGAAGTCCAGCCGCCTCCTGAGAAGGCCTTCACCCTCTCACTTCCCCCCCCCCTCGTTCGCCGCCGACCCGAGCGCCGGCTCCTGCCGCCAGCTTGCCAGACATCCGCCGACGTGCTTCTTTTTGTCCGAGGCGGCGAGGCCTCGGCGGTCCTGGCCTGCCTCCCGAGGCCCAGTGGTGGCCCTCGCCCCTGGGGCCCGAGCACGGTCTCCCGAGGAGCACCGCCCCGTGCCCAGGAGGAAGTGCGGCACCTCGTCGGAGTCGGGCGGGCGGGAACGGTTTGGCGGCGCGCACAAGGGGGTGGGGGGAGGGGGGAGGGCTTCTCGGAAGCAGGGGTGCTTCTAAGAAGCCCTCCCCCTCCCCCCATCCCCTTGTGCGCGCCGCCAAAACGAGGGGGGGGGGGGGGGCGGTCCTACATCGGAGGTGCAGAAAACGGCCCCTAAGGGGCCATTTCGGGCCTCTTCTGGAGCCAGCAGGGGCTCCAAAGGGCCCCAGTCAGGGCCCTCTTCGGCCAGCCCCCCTTGCCACCCGCCCGACGGAGATCTGGGTCGCCCTTTCAGGCAGTCGCGGGGAATGGCGTCCTCAGCTCCTGCCTGCCCCAGCTCTGCAACGAGCTGCGGATCCTTCGCCGCATCCGCCACCCCAACGTCGCGATCCTGTACTCTGGGCATCGCTCGGATGAGTGCGGACTTTCTTCGGCGAGGACCCTCGAGGAGCATCTTGGACCACCCGGCGGAAGATAAACGCGCGAAGCCGAAACACGCGCGAGGAACATGATCGTTTTCGTATTCCTTGTTTTGCAAAGCGGCGCGGGCACCTGCACCCCTCCCTCCTCCCCCGTGGAGTAGATCTTGGCTGTCTTGGGCGCCTGCTTCGAGGAGGCGGGGCCCCTCCCAAACAGTCGCATGAAGCAGAGGTCCGGAGCCAGACCCCCCCTCTCCTCCCCCCTTCCGCCCAATGTCGAAACGCCGAATATCGAAGAAGGGAAAACGCCCTAAACATACACGTTTGGCGCTCCGCTCGGATTTCTTGGATCCACGCTGCCCCCCCTCCGTTGGCGCCTCCGGCGCCGCCCCTGGCGCGCTCCGCGCGCCAGGGAGGGGAGTGCAGCGCAGACCCAAGAAATCCTCGCGGAGGGCCAACGGTTAATGCTTATGGCTTTTTTCTTCTTCTTCTGGGATTGAGAGAACGTTCACCGAGCGATGGCGAGGTACGGCGCGTGCATGGACGCCGCCCTCGGCAGGCTCTGCCTGGTGCTCGAGCTCGTGGACGGCGTTCCCCTCGGCGAGTTCCTGCGCGGCCCGCCCCGGGACGGCGAGGGGCCCTCGGAGCTGCGCCCCAGGACGTTCCCCGGAGGCGGCGGGGGGCTTGCCCGGAGCCCCGACGAGGTGGCTGTTGCAATCTGGGCGCGTTCCTCCTCCTCCTCCTCCCCCCTCCTCCTCCTCCCCTCCTCCTCCTCCTCCCCCTCCTCCTCCTCCTCCTCTCCTCCTCCTCCTCCTCCTCCTCCTTCCTCCTCCTCCTCCTCCTCCTCTCCTCCTCCTCCTCCTCCTCCCTCCTCCTCCTCCTCCTCTCCTTTCCCCCATACTCATCCTCTCCTCCTCCTCCTCCTCCTCCTCCTCCTCCTCCTCCTCCTCCTTTTCCTCCTTGTGTGTTTTTCCAATGCGCAACGGATGCGCCCCGCATTTTGCTTGCCCTCTGGCTGGGCCCATCTCGTCGCGGGCCAGGAAGTTGTTGCTCGATTCCGGGCCCTGGGCCGCTTCTGGGCCCCGGGGCCATGAGCACGGATCCAGGAGAGAGGCATGGCTGAAGGGAAGGGGTCGGGAGAGACAACGGCCTCCGCATAAACTCTCGGAGGTCCGCGCGGAGTCCCTTGGATCGGCGCTGGGCCCCCTGGCGGCGCCTCTGGCGCGCCAGGGAGCAGGACCACCGCCAGTCCAAGGAAGTCCGCGCGGAGCTCCAGGAGCTCATGCGTATTTTGTGCTTCGTCCGGAGGGTTCCGAATGGGGTTTTTGGGGAGGGGGTTTTCCAGGAGGGGTCCCCCAGGGGCTTCGCACTTCGCACCCCTGCCCCCCACGATCTTTGAGGGGGAGGGTGGGGTTCGCTTCGCTGGTGAGCTCCCGAACGAAGCGAACCCCACCCTCCCACTCAGAAATCGTGGGGGGTAGGGGTAGGGTTCGCATGTGGCCCCCTACCTTTGGAACCGTCGGATAGTTCATCCCAGTGGGGGGGCAGTCGGATACTTAACCCCAGTGCCCCAAAAACTGTCTAAATGAGCTGGGGGGGTGAGATGGTGGGGGTCTGCATGGGATGGGGATGGGGATGGGATGGGGATGGAGAGGGGGGAGGAGGGAGGAGGAGAAGGAGGAGGAGGAGGAGGAGGAGGGGTTCGTGCTTCCGAGGACTCACGATGCGGGGGGCGTGGCCAGTCTTCCCGCGCGCTCCCGGCTCGTCCTCGACCTCCTGAACGTGCTGCGCTACCTGCACTCGAGACGGTCGCTCCCACCACCCCCACCCCCCCCCCCTCTCCTCCTCCTCCTCTCCTCCTCCCCCCTCCTCCTCCTCCTCCTCCTCCTCCTCCTCCTCCTCCTCCTCCTCCTCCTCCTCCTCCTCCTCCCCCCCTCCTCTCCTCCTCGCCCTCCTCCTCCTCTCCCCCTCCTGCTGCTTCTCCTCCTCCTCCTCCTCCTCCTCCTCCTCCGTCTCCTCCTCCTCCTCCTCCTCCGTAGCCGTAGCCATTTGGGCGCAAGATGTCTCAAGTGGGGGCTTCCAGCCCAAAGGCAAGCACGGAGGCTCCTAGTCGTGGCCGTTGTCCGAGCGTGGCCGACGGCGCAGGCGTCACAGGGCTCGCGCAGGGGGAACTGGACAAGGCGAGGAGCGTCACATTCATTGCTACCTCGTCCAGCACGGCCAGGAGAGCGCGCGCCCTTGCTTTGATGCTTCAGCCAGGCATCGACCCAGTGATTCACGCCGAACTCGCGCCCGTGATGACGCTGCGGCACGCTAGGCGGGAAGGCTGGGTGCCTCGCCACATGATCGACTTTGCCTGTGTGAAGGTCGAGCATCTACCAGGGCGCATGTGCAGGGCCCGCTGTCTGCGGTCGTCGTCACGCTGCGTCGGATTGGCTGGGGCATCACTGGTGCCGGTCGTTGGAGGTGCCACGGCGGGGCGGAGGGCGCCGTCGAGAGCTGGCAGCGGCGGCAAGTCGCGGCCTCTCCAGGCTGCGAGCACTTGGCGCGAGATGGGGCCCTGGGGCCGCCGGCGCGCCTCACGACGACGGGCCTCGTCGACAGCGCGCGCGCGCGCCCCCAGAGGTACCGGCCAGGAGCCGCGCAGGAGAGTGAGGCTCACGCCGAAGGAGCGCGGGCACATCGGGTCGCTGGTCACCGACGGCCAGTGGCCGCAGGCGACGGCGAGACAGGCGGAGAAGGACATGGCCTCCTCGGGCGACTGCTCTCGCTGCAGACAGCGGGGCACGCTGCTGCACAGGCATTGCGACTGCGACAGCTGGAAGGGCGTCTTTCGGGCGCCGGCCGCGATCCGGAGGTTGCGCGAGCGCGCGGACCTCGCCAGGCCCACTCACTGCGAGCAGGTGCGCTGGCGAGGACTGCGTGAAGGAGTCATTCCGTCGGGCGAAGTTTTCTTCGACGGCTCAGCCTTCGAGTCGGCGTTTGACGGCTATGCTTCGGCGGGCTGGAGCGCAGTGGCATTGCGGCCAGCGGCGGACGAGTGCTAGATGTCGGTCTCGGGTCAGTTGTGCCAGCCCTACATGGACATCAACGGCGGCGAGCTCATGGCCTTCGCCATGATCCGATCGTCGCCGTGGTCGACCGCAGGTACGTTTTCAATGGAGTGATGCATGCTGGCCGCCCCATCCCCTCTAGCTGCTGTCACGCCTGGGCCCACCTGTGGAGAGTCGCTTGGGACCTGATCGACGACATCGGCGGCGACGGAGGCGGCGGCGGAGAACGGGGGGCCCGCGCGCGGTGGATCCGCACGCAAAAGACCCGACGGCAGGTGCGGGACGGGGCAGTCGCCCACAGTGTTGCAGGGACTCGCTGGGCAACAAGTGCGCGGACGTGGCGGCTTGATGGGCGGCCGACCACGGGCGCATTCCTCCCAGCGATCGCGCCAAGTGGAGGGCGGAGCGCGGCCTGGTCGGCGGCGCAGCCATGCGGTGCAGCGCCGTCGGCCGCCGGTTCGACGGCAGCGACGCGAGCCACGGCCGAAGGCGAAGCCACAGCCCGCAGTCGAGCGGCCGAGCCAGGCTGCAGGCGAGGAGGCGGCGACGAGCACGTGCGGTCTGCGGGGCCCGCCTGGTCAGCAGTGGTGCGCGCGGCGCAGATGGCTGCGACGGGCCGGAGAGTGCCCAGACGGCATCGTCCCGGCAGCGCTGGCCACCAACCGGCGCCTGCGCAAGCGCGGGATGAGCCACCACCGAGCGGTCACGATCCAGCCACAGGGGGGCGGCCAGCTGACGCGCATGCTGCCCTTGGTGGCGTGCCACACGTGCCGCTTCTCGGGCGCGGTGAGGGCCTCCAGCATCGCGGGGGCGAGCGCGGAGCGCCGTCGTCTGCGGGCCCGGCGGTCCTGGCTGGGCTCGCCGGCCAGGTGGCGCCTAAGCCGGGCAGCCGCGTGCCGGTCTTCTTGCAGGACCTGCCCAGCGCGGTGGGCGGCGATTTGCAAGAGCCCCAGGCGCCGCCGCCGCGGTCCCAGAGTCCTGGCGGCGGCGGCGCCGGGGCGCTGGATGCCTCTCACCTGGGCGGGGGGCACCCAAGCGGCGCAGCGGAGGGCGGGCGCCCAGGGTGTCGCCACAAGTCCCCTGCAACAAGTCCCCTGCCGCATGCGAGGCCAGCTGGAGTGACGCGGAGGGCGGCGGCGGCGGCGGCGGGCCGCGGAGAGGGGGGAAGTGCCGCCAGCGCGGCGCCCCCGGGGGCCGTCGCCGCGGTCAGCCCGACCTGCGTGCGACGGCGAGGAGCTTGAAGCGACCGCCGTGCAGCGCAAGGTAGTTTGGCCATTCTCCTCCTATCGCCGAGGCTGTGTAGCGGCGGGCGTTTGGTTAAGAGATGTGAGCGAGCCCGTCCGAGGTGGTCCCCAAGGGGCCAGGCGCCTCGGACGTTCGGCTGGATCTGCCTCGTCTCCTGGCCACGACGGGCCCGAGGGGCTTGCCACCGACCCGTGTCCTGGGGTGCCGCCTGGCCCGAGGGCATGAGGGTGGACTCTGGCCGCGGTTGGCGCTTGCGGGCAGGCGCCAAGCGCGGTTGGAGTCCTGCGGCGTCGGGGTGTCCTCGTCGCCAGGGTTGCCGTGCGTGTGCACGGCGAGCAGACGCGGCCTGCCGGACTGGCCGCCTCCAGGTCGTGCGCGACCTCCTCCTCCTCCTCCGACATTTCCTCATATATATATATATATATATATATATATAACTCCTCCCTGTCGCACCCCGAGGCCAGTCGACAGGGCGTGCCACGCGTTTCGCTTAAGTGTTCTTCACCACTCATGAGCCTGAAGCTAAACAACTGGCAACCGTTTCACAGATGAAGGGCGGACCGCTTCCAGAATCTGGCTCTCCCTTCCGCGCCGTGCACGGTCGGTTTCAACGTTTTGTGGAGCTTCACAGGCTGAGGGTGGGTGGTTTTCATAATGTGGCTCTCTCCCGTGCGTTGCGCACACTGGTGCTCGAACAACTCCAGCGTTTAGTGGATTGAGGGCAAGTCGTTTCTAAAACATGGTTTTCGCCTCATCACCGCGCAGCTTTAGGATTTTTTGTCAAAAAGAGGAGCTTTACATATTGAAGGCGACTCGTTTTCAAAATGTGGTTCTTGCTTTAGCGCCGCGCACATCCGCTTTCAACAGTTGCACAAGTTGAATGAGTGGTCATGGGTAACGTACCAGACTGTATCTTTCGCAGCCACTCGGGGTTGTCAATGCGCAACAGTTGCGTTGATTCGTGTTGTTGAAGTCCCAGGAATGGCCTCTGGCACGTCTTAGGATCGCTAGTACGTAATAGTCAGGTTTACTCGTGGCGCTGAAGTGTTAAGAGTGGTGTTCTGGCACGCTTTGGCACACGGTTGCCCCCCAACGGGGCAATTCCCTCAGTTCCATCAGTGGAGATGAACTTTGCAGGGGCCTATGAAGGGGGAGCCTGGAGGGAGGGTGTATTTCAACGTCGTTGGTGAGCCTTGGGTTTGCATTGGTCATCTCAGTCCCCCCCGACCGTGGTGACGCTTTCCTGGCCGGCCACTTTAGAGCTCTGCTGTACTCGAGCTTCAGAGTGGTACGAGTCCGTGTCTGTGCGCGTTGCCAGGGGATGGCAGCAGCTCGTCGATGGGAACGGTGATAGCCCCCATGAGGGGAAGCTGTTTCGATATTTAGACTCAGTTCTCTTCCGACCAGAAAAGCATTCTGTGCTTGTGTTCTTCGGTCGCGACCATGGGGGGGGACGTTCAAATTCGAGGCAGCCCGTCGTCGTCCACGGCGACCTGAAGGACTCCAACGTTTTCGTGGAGTGGCGGCGCAGCGGGAGCAGGGGGTGTTCGTACCACGCCAAGCTGCTCGACTTTGGCCTCTCGCGGCTCCTCACCCGGAGCGCGAGGAACAGAAACGGCCAACACACAATTTCTCAGAGGGCTGCCGGGCGGGCCCAGCGCCGATCCAAGACATCTGCGTGGGGCTCAGAGATCTGACGCAGCACCCCACAGTTTGGGATAAGAGTGATGGGGGTTTGGCGGGTGGGTTGCGGGGTTGGTCGTGGGTGGGTCGCGGGTGGGTCGCGGGTGGATCGCGGGGGGACGACGACAACGACGACGACGACGATGCCGACGACGGCGTCGACGACGACGACGGCACGACGCCGACGACGACCACCACAACAAGAACAGCAATCATAACTTCAAGATTGTTGGTTCTAGTCTGCTCGCGAGCCATTGGAAACGTATATCTCGAACCCTCGATACCTGATTTCTTCGTCTTCGATCGTGCCCGCCCTGGGGGTATATCTCCCTTCCCTGCCGCGGGCAGCTGGCGCAGCCGCTAAAGGAAGGTGAAGGCGGGGGGAGGGAAGAGACAATCAGGAGGGGAAAAAGACACAGACACACTTAATCGTCGATTCCCAGGAACATCTGCGAACATATGGGAAGTGGGGGGGAGGGCAGAAACTTTGAGCATCTCTGAAAATAGAGGGAATCCTGTTATCTGTGTGTGTGTGTATGTTTATTCGTGTGTCCTGGGGCCCCATTCAGACGAGGGGGATGGAGCAGGATGCAGCGCGAGAGAGATCTGCAGTGGGAGGGTCAGGAGCAGGAGCAACAGCGGCAGATGCCAGACGGGCGGGCCCGGCAGGCGGATCCCTGTGGGCACTCCGGGCGGGGCCGGGCCAACACGGCCGTGTTTCGAGCGGGCAGGCCGCCGAGGCGTCAATCCAACAGTCCTCCTCCTCCTCCTCCTCCTCCTCTTCCTCCTCCTTGTCCTCCTCCTCCTCTCCCTCCTCCTCCTCCTCCTCCTCCTCCTCCTCCTCCTCCTCCTGCTCCTCCTCCTCCTCCTCCTCCTTCTCCTCCTCCTCCCCCTCCTCCTCCTCCTCCTCCTCCCACGCAGATCGCGAGCAGATCAAGAGCGAAAGCGTGATTCTGGAGTCCAGTCTCGGGGGCGGCAAAGAGGGGGGTGATGACTAGGGGGGGGGGGGATATCACGGCGGGGGCCATGATATTTCCCCAGACTTCGTGGCGCCTCTTCTTATTTCATTGCGTCCCTGGCCCCCCCGCTGGGCCGCGCACATGCCGCCGGTCATGATTTGCACCCCCCCCTCTTGGACACCCCCCTCTTGGCCGCTCCCGACAGTGGGCACGGCGTCGCAATGCATTGTGCGGAAGGGCCGCGCGCGAGCGCGACATCTGCATACATGGAGGGGGAAGCCCGCGCGACAGCGCGATCTGAAATATGTTGTGAGGAGGTCTCAAGCGGGAGCCGGTGTTCTTGTTGTGGCAGTTCGGGGGCAAGCGGCCCACTCTGAGCCGCAAGACGTTCCCGTTGTTGTAAACAGCAGGGTGCGAGCCCCAGGCGGTGCATTTTTTCCCGAACGCCAGGTGCACTGGGTGGATCAACAATACTCAATCATTGTATGACTGCTCACGCTTTTCTGCTCGCGTGCCAGTCAACACGTATATCCCAAGCCCTGGATACCCGCTCTCTTCGTCTCAAATCGTGCCCCCACCGGGGGAATGTCTTCCCTACCCGCCAGGCGTAGCTGACGCAGCCCCTCGAACAGCGGAAGGACGGGAGGAGGGAAGAGACAGGGGGGAGGGAGAAGGATGGCGAGAGAGATTTGCTGGAGGGGGGTCGGGAGCAGGATCACAAGCGGCAGGATCAGACGGACGGGTCGGGCGGGCGAGCCCCAACGGGCCGGTCGGGCGCACGGACCCCGACGGCCGGTTCGAGCGGGCGGGTCGCTGAAGCGTCAGTCTGACATGAGTCGCAAGGGAGTTTTGAGCGATGGCGCAGTTCCCAAGTAAGTCGTCGTGAAATCCAGAGCGAGAGCGTGGTTCCTGAGTCCTGGGGGCACGGTGGCGTTTGAATGCGTTGAAATGGTGAATTGCTTCGTGAGAGCGCTATTTCTGCACACATTATGCAGGGCCTGCGCGAGAGCGCGATTTTGAAATACATTGCGATGAAGTGCCAGGCGGGAGCCGTTGTTGTTGTAAGTCAGGGGGCCTGGGGCGCAATCTGTGCATGAAGATCTCTTCTGTGAAAAACAGTGTGCGAGCCCCATCACGATGCCACCCGCTCTTGGGGGAACGATGCGAATAAAAGGTTGCGATGTTCCACACCCAGATATCCCGCCCATGGTCGTCTCAGGAGGGGAAAAACACACAGACACAACAATTAACCGCCGACTCCCAGGAACATATGGGAACATATGGGAAGTGGGGGGGATGACAATAGCTAGAAAATATGCGACACTATGTGAACTCGTGCTATTTGTGTAGTTATTTGTGTGACCCAGGGCCCCTTGATGGTCGAGCCAGCACCTTTCCCTAAGCACTTTCCCACTTCCAGCCTGCACTACACATAGATAATCAGTGCGACTTCGGGAAGCGGTGAGGACTCCAGACGCGCAAGGTTCGATCCCCTAGACAGGGGCAATCTGCAGGAACATGCGTAGAACACAAAGGATTGGAGCCCGAGTCGAGTGGCAATCATCCTCAACATATCTGCATTATTCCTCATCATATCTATATGTATGGCAGCATAGAGAGAGGAACATACGTCACACGCAAGAAGGGTTTCGAGCCCCAGCCAGCGGGACGATCTATAGGAACAAACTCGAAACACGAATGATTCGAGCCCTAGGAGAAGGACGCTCTGTAGGATCACGCGTAACTGCACAAATGACGCGAACCCCTTGTGAAGGGCTGCAGAGCGTACGGTGGCGAAGCTCATGGGGGCGAAGCCTACGGGTGCCGAAACACATCCCCCGAACATGTATCCCCATGCAGAAAAGATGGCACGCGTGCTCTGGCTCTTGTAGATTTGCGGAGGGAAGGAGGTGGAGGCGCCGGTGGGGGGATCGAGGAGACAAGAAGGAGGAGGAGGAGGAGGAGGAGCAGGAGGGAGGAGGAGGAGCAGGAGGAGGAGGAGGAGGAGGAGGAGGAGGAGGATGAGGAGGAGGAGGAGGAGGGGAGAGGGAGGAGGAGGAGGAGGAGGAGGAGGAGGAGAGGAGGAGGAGGAGGAGGAGGAGGAGGAGGAGGAGGAGGAGGGAGGAGGAGGAGGAGGGAGGGAGGAGGAGGAGGGAGGAGGAGGAGGAGGAGGAGGATGAGGAGAGAGGGAGGAGGAGGAGGAGGAGAGGAGGGGGGGGGAGGGGAGGGGGGAGGGGGAGGGGGAGGGGGAGGGGGGAGGGGGAAGGGGGAGGGGGAGGGGGAGGGGGAGGGGGAGGGGGAGGGAGGAGGAGGAGGAGGAGGAGGAGGAGGAGAGGAGGAGGAGGAGGAGGGGAGGAGGAGGAGGAGGAGGTGGGGCCAAAGCACCTCCATGCTGAATCAGCGGTTGTCGACTGCGACCTGCTCGAATGACTTGTTTGACAGCTGTGGCGCGGTAGATTTTTCGAGGCTGGGCCAGGGGGGGAGGCTGTGTCCAGGGACAGGGCCAGCGGGGCGAGGGGGGCTGGGGCCAGGACCAGAGGGGGTTGGCTGGGTCCAGTGCATGGACCACGGGGCCGAGGGGGGCTGGGGCCAGGTCCAGGGGGGAGGTTGGCTCCAGGGCCAGGACCAGGACCAGGGGGACAACGACGAACGAAAATAAAGGGTCTGGCGCGAGGGGTGGCTCGGGCCAGGGCCAGGGGAGGAGGCCGGGTCCAGGGTCAGGGCAAGGGGTACGACGAGCGAAGAGAAAGGGTCCAGGGCGAGGGGGGCTAGAGCCAGGGCCAGGAGAGAACGCTGGGTCCAAGGACAGGACCAGAGGGGCCGACGTCGAGGGGGCTGGGGCTAGGGGGGAGGTTGGGTCCAGTGCCAGGACCAAGGGGGCGACGACGAGGGGGGCTCGGGCTACCAAGGGGGGAGGCTGGGTGCAGGGCCAGGACCAGGGGGACGACGACGAGCGAAAATAAAGGGTCCGGCGCGAGGGGAGCTCGGGCTCGGGCCAGGGGAGGAGGCTGGGTCCAGGCCAGGGCCAGGGGTACGACGACGAGCGAAAATGGAGGGTCCAGGGCAAGAGGGGCTGGAGCCAGGGCCAGGGAAGGACGCTGGGTCCAAAGACAGGACCACAAGGGGGCGACGACGAGGGGGGCTGGGGCTAGGACCAGGGGGGGGGGCTGGGTCAAGGGCAACGACCAGGGGGACGACGACGAACGGAAATCCGGGGCGAGGGGGGCTGGGGCCAGGGCCAGGTGAGGAGGCTGGGTCCAGAGCAGGGCCAGCGGGGCGAGGGGGGCTAGGACCAAAACCAGGGGGGGAGGTTGGGTCCAGTGCCAGGACCAGGGGGACAACGACGAGGGGAGCTGGGGCTAGGACCAAGGGAGGAGGCTGTGATCAAGGCCAGGACCAGGGAGACGACGACGAGCGAAAATAAAGAGTCCGGCGCGAGGGGGCTAGGGCGACGGGGCGCTCTGGCTGGTGGGGAGGGGTTTTGTGAAGAGGACGTGCGGGAAGGGGGGGGTCGAAATGAAAAGGTCGGGGCGGAGGGGGCGCGCTGGCTGGTGGGTGGGGCAATGCGCAGGGGGCGTGCGGGATGGGGGGGCGTGCCGAAATGAAAAGGTCGGGACAGAGGGGCGCGCTGGCTGGTGGGTGGGGTGATTCGGAGGGGGCGCGCGGGGGTGACGTGCCGAAATAAAAGGGTTAGGGTGAAAAGGGCGCGCTGGCTGGCGAGTGGGGGGCGCGGACTGGGGGGTGGGGGATGCGGAGGGGGGGCGCGTGGGATGGGTGGGGGGGTGCCATGCCGAAATAAAAGGGTCGAGGCGGACGGGGCGCGCTGGCTGGGGTGGGGGGGATGCGGGAGTGGCGCGTGGGATGGAGGGGGGGCGGAATAAAAGAGTCGGGCGGAGGAGGCACGCTGGCTGGTGGGTGGGGGATGGTGGTGTGGGTGTGGGCGGGACGAAATAAAAGGATCGGGGCGGAGGGAGGGAGCGCGGTGGCTGGTGGGCAGGGGGGATCCGGAGCGGGCGCGTGTGAGGGGGGGGGGGCGTGCCGAAATTAAAAGGGTCGGGGGGGAGGGGGCGCGCTGGCTGGTGGGTGGGGGAAGGTGATGTGGGAGGGGGGGGGCCTGCCGAAATGCAAAGGTCGGGGCGGAGGGGGCGCGTGGCTGGTGGGGGGGGGGGGGCGGAAGGGGGCGCGGGAGGGGGGGGGGCCGTGCCGAAAAGGGTCGGGGGAGGGGGGAAAGAAATAAAAAGGGTCGGGGCGGAGGGGGCGCGCCGGCTGGCGGGTGGGGGGGATCCAGAGGGGGCGCTGGCGGGTGGGGAGGTGCGGAGGGGGCGCGTTGGGGGGGGGTGCCGTGCCAAGATAAAAGGGTCGGGGCGGAGGGGGCGCGCTGGCTGGTGGCTGGTGGGTGGGGGGGTGCGGAAGGGGCACTCGGGATGGGGGGGGGCGTGCTGAAATACAAAGGTCGGGGCGGAGCGGGCGCGCTGGCTGGTGGGTGGGAGATGGTGGTCTGGGTGGGTGGGTGGGGGGGGGGCGTGCCGGAATAAAAAGGGTCGGTAATGAGGGGACGCGCTGGCTGGCGGGTGGGGGGGATGCGGAGCGGGCGGGTGGGATAGGGGGGGGGGCGAAATGAGAGGGTGTGGGCAGAGGGGGCGCGCTGGCTGGTGGGCGGGTGGACGGGGTGGGGGAGATGGGGGCGCGCTGGGGGCGCGCTGGCTGTTGGAATGGGTGGGCTATGGAGGGGGGGCCGTGCCGAAGTGAAGTGGCCGGAGCTTTAGACCCCCTGTGCAAGAAAATAACTCCTGTGGGCTCTCGGGGCCTCCTGGGGCCTCCTGGGTCCTCCTGGGGCCTCCTGTGGGCGGGGGGGGGGGGGCGAACAGCGCTCCCCGTACACACATCCCAATACAGAAAAGCGTCTTCGGGGGACTCCTGGGGCCTCCTGGGAGCGGAGGGGCCGCGAGGCACTCCCCGAATACATATTCCGACGCGGCGTGTCGCCCTGGGCCTCCTGGGGGCGAGAGGGCCGAAAAAACGCCCCCCGATCAGGTATCCCTGGAGCGTCCTGGGGCTTCCGCTTCCTGGGGCCTGCTCAAGGAGGGGCATGACTGCTCTGGCGGATTCTCCTGTGCTGCTGACTTGTGAGGGCGTCTCATGTGAAACGACCCTTGCGGCATCCGCGAGTAGCAGCACGAATTCTCTGAAGGATCCCCCTTGCGCTGCCGAGGTGCAAAGACGTCTCGTGCGCAAATGACGCTCTGGCATCTGCGAGTAGCAGCAGCCTGGTTTTGAAGGACACTCTTGCAGCGCTTCATTGCGAGGAAGTCTCAAGCGAAACGGCCGTTCCGCCATCCGCGAGCAACGGCAAGACTGCTCTGAAAAAAAACCCTTGCGGGCGCCCTTCCTCAGGTGCGGGCCCTCTCTGGCCAGGGCCTCTCGGAGTGAAGTGTGAGGAGGTATCCCACTGGAGCGTTGTTGTTGGTGTTGGTGTTGGTGGTGGCGGTGGTGGCGGTGGTGGTCGTGGTGATGGTGCGGCGGTTTGGGCGGTACCCCGAAACACCCGAGCGTCAGCCTCAATTTCAAAAAAAGTGTAGCCAGCGCCGAAGCGAGAGCGCCAAAACGCTTATTGTGGGTCCAGCGGTAATAATATTTTAAAGAAGTTCACATTCAACAGCAACACAACCCAAGCAACGGAACATTAGCAATCATTCTCACAACGGAATCAGTCTTCGGCTACGCGACCAGGGACAATTCATGACCGTTCGGCCCCCTGACTCTGATGTTAATGCCGTTTTCTGTTCCTCTAGGAATGCCAAGTCCCTGGGCGGGACGCTGCGGTGGCTACCCCCAGAACTGCTTGCTCGTCCCCCTCCCGACGCCACCGCCGACTGCTACTCGTTCGGGCTGCTGATGTACCCCGAATTTAGCTGCCCTGATACGCCAGATTTTGGACCGCAGCCCGTGCCGTGTTCAAACAGGATGGGTTGAACACGGTACGTGTTGGTTGGGCAATTGTCGGCGCACGTTTGAACGAACGCATCGTGCCAGATCGATGTTTTGATTTTACGTGTTGAGCACAGTGTCAACACCACGCCGCGGGTTGCGTGTAACGTATCGGGGCAGCTGGGACCGCGAGAGCTGACGTCACAAGCCAAATTATACGTCACTATACAATTATTTGTTGCGTCGCCGGCTAGGCAGACCCCGAGAGCTGACGTCACAAACCAAACAGACATCACTATACAAAAACATGCAACCCGAGCCCTGGGTCGGTTTGTCGGGGATGGCCCGTGCGGAACGCATCCGTGCGACCGCGTATCCCAGGGATCGCGCCCCGGAGTCCGGACCGCGAGGGTGTGGACACGGACACGTTCGCCCTTGACATGCTGCGGCAGTTGTCGAGTCGGACTGATCCTCGAGGGCCCCGGGGCCCGAAGCTGGGCAGGACAGCGCCCGCTGTGGAACAAAGGCTCGGAGCGCCCAGCTCCCAAAGGTACTTCATCGTGACGGAGCGCCTGCCCTACGAGGGAAAGAGCGCCGACCAGGTCTTGGCATCGCCCGAACGTGTGCACTTTTTCTCGGCGAGAACCATCGAGGACCATCCTGGACCATCGAGCAAAAAAACACGCGCGAAACCGGAAAATGCACGGGAAATGGACGTCCGAGCGACGGCAAGAGGTGCTCAAGCGGCTGCGGCGCGGGCAGCTGCCAACGCTCCGGTGGCCCGCGCCGCTGGGGGACCTGGGGCACGCCTGCCGACCGCTGGTGGAGCAGTGCACCCAGCTGAAGCCCGCCCTGCGTCCGACAGTGCAGCAGGCCTCGAGGAAGGACAAATAGCATACACGCAAACTTCCCGAGCTCCGCGCGGTCTTCTCGGATCTCTTCGGCAGCGGTTCCTGGAGGCCGTTCTTGGGCCCCGGGACCGTCTGAAACGGATGCCGGGCGAAAGTCGGGCCCCCTCGGAAGAGGTCGGCAGAAGAAGTTGCATGCACGTGAACTTTTGGGATGTCCACGCGGACGCAAGGGAGGGACAAACCCCCCACCAACGGCTCTGGGGGGGTGTTGAACGGTGCGTCCACTGAACTGCTTTGCCTGCCGGGGTACTTACGACGAGGGTGTTTTTTTGTTCTGCTGCTATTTTCGAAGAGGAGAAGCTGCACTAGCGCGAATCTTCGGAGCTCCGCGCGGATTTCTCGCGGCGCCTGGGCCCTCCTGCATGGCGGCGCCTTCGGCGCCAGGGAGGCAGAGCCAAGAGATCCGCGCGGAGCTCAAAACAATACTCTATTTGCGCCGGTCGAAATTTCGGCCGACTTAACCAAAATGGGTTGGTCGGTTCCCCGCCCGCGCCTCTGCGAACAGCACCGGCGTCTACAAAGGTTTGCTCGCGCGCCTCTGCTCATGCAGTTTCTTTGCTCCTCGGAGGTCAGCGACGAGCTGTCTCTGACGCTGAGCCACGTCGCGGGCGGCGCGGCGGAAGCGGCGCTGGAGAACATCCGCGCTGGGTCCGCGGACACGATGGGCCTGTTTGCCACCACCACCAGAAGTTGGAGGGGGAGGGAGGCCTCCTCCTCCGCCTCTTCGTCCTCCTCCTCCTTCCCCCCTCCAACTTATGGCAGTGGTGGTGGAGAGCAGGCCCATCAGGACGCGGCCGGGAGCGACGAGCTCCAGGAGTTCGCCGGCGTGGTGGAGGTGAGGCAGGCCAGCAGCAGCAGCCTCGGCTCGTGGGTGCTCAGGAGGGGAAAGAACACACAGACACAATGAATCGTCGACTCCCAGGACCATATGGGAAAAAATATGGGAAGTGGGGAGGAAGTATGGGGAGTCCTGTTATTTGTGTCCATTGCTTTGTGTGTCCCAGTGCCCCTTCAGGTGCACCGCCTCGGCTCCGGGGACCTCCCCCCTGTGCAGGAGCACGAGGTGCTGGTGTCTGGGGAGGCCCCAGACAGTGCTGCAGCGCCGCCGCCAAGGATCGGGGGAGGAAAAGACATCTTCGCCTAGAACTTCGGGTCAGGGCGAACCCCAGGATAGGCCCGGGGAGTAGCGACGCCGGGACCTCTGCGTTTCCCCAGAGGACGTCCAGAGAGCCCCGCAAGGCTCGCAGAGAGCCGGCCAGCCTGGTCCACCCGGGGTACAGGCCGACGCCGCTGAGCACGCAGACCCTCACGCTGGCGTATCTGCTCTTGCAGTGGAACGTGCAGGTGCGGGCAAGATTTATATCAATTTTTCCAAGGGGCGCCACAAGGCCGAGGTGCACTGGACATGGATAATAATCGAGCCTCTAGGGGGCAAATTTATCCATATCCAGTGCGCCTCGGGTTTCTGGGGAAGGGAGCCCGAAACTTTACACTGCAGTGGACATGGACAGAAGTGCTGCTCGCAGCAGGTGCCGGGGAGCGCCTGCTGCTGGCTGCACGGCATCCTGCGCGCCGTGGAGAGGGTGCACCGGGAGCTCCGGCGCAGGCCGTGCAGCCAGCAGCTCGAGGGCGCGTTCTCCGGGCAGTGCGGCCAGTGCGACCTGATGCTGCCGCTGGGCACGCTCACGTGCGAGTTCTGCGAGTGCCCGGGGGGCTCGGGCGGTGTGGCGCAGCAGTCGAGTTCGAGTGAGGCGATCGTCGTCTGAGGCCCGAGCCAGCGTCTCCTCGCGGAGGAGGGGGGGTGGCCCTGCGGGGCGGCGGAGAAGCACCAGCACTGTTCTGACTGTGAGTGCTCCCTCGCGCCGGTAGGGTGATTTCAAGGTCCTCTTGCTCCCGAGCATCTCTCTTGGCGAGGCCATTTGCTTGATCGCCCTGATGCCATCCACAAGCAGAGCTGCCCAGGGATCTCGATTCGCCGATGTGGCGATCGCAATCTGGTGGACTTGCGTGAGCGGTAGTGGTATCGGCGATAGTGCCGTTTATACCCGATGCTCAGGGCGCAGCCGCCAACCCCTTGGCATTCTTGAGTTGGGGGGTGGTCACAGCAGACGGTGATTGTCTGCCCCGGGGAACTGAGAAGCAGCAGGGGAGGGAACATGGAGGATGAGAATGAGGAGGACAACGAGGGCGAGGATGATGAGGAGGGTGAGGAGAGGAGCAGGGTCAACCCAGGACACGCCACTGATACTTCGATGAATCTTCCTGTCCCAACCCCCCTCCTCACTCAGCACATGTTTTTGTCATCACAAGGGTCGCATTGGAGACTCCCCGGGAAACGGTAACGTCCCCTATGGACCGGTTTCTGGGATACCCGTTTAAGAAACAAGTAACACCAACGCGTTAGATTGCACATTCCGATTTGACCAAACGGCTGTTCAAAATGCATTCGCCCTTCACCCATGTACCTGGTGAGAGCCTCAGGGATAGTGTACGCCGTGACGGAGCAAGGGTGCGATTCTGCAAAGGATCCATTCTCCCACAGAGGATCGTTCTGAGAATTTCAAGTTGTATGTTATCTGAGCGGAAGGCAACCAGAACCGTGATCAAGGTGTTGGAAGGAACCGCTCTCCATTTGTGTATGGTTTTGGTTTTTCAAGCTCTGGGTTGGACCACAACTCGTCAGGAAGTCTGAGATATAGGCAGGGTTTGAAAATGGCCTGCCCTTCATCCATGGATCGTTTGGGAACTTGTATGATAATTGTTCGCGGCGCTGGGGCGACAAGCGCTTTCTGAAAACCAGACGCCCTCCATCGGTGTACTTGCTGTGTGCTCTTAAGGCGAACGCGCGCTGCCTGGAAGCGAGAGACAGGCTGGAAGATAATTATCCCTCCATATGGCTAATAGTTTTGGAAACGTTTGAGACAGATGCGTGACGCTAAGGCGAGAGCCACATCTTGACCTTCAGCCTCCATCTGTCTAGGTTGTGAAGCCTTGTTTGGTCCAGGCAAGGGTTTTGACACACGCCTGGCTCCCATCCGCTCAATTGTAAGATGTGTTAGAGCAGTCGAGTGGCCAGGTATAGACGCGGGACACGTGTTCTGACATGCGGTTGAGGTCTGCCCGTGCAGCTGCTGGATGTCTGGGGGAAACTTTCGCGTGAAAAGCTCAGCATGCCCAGGACGAGATGGTTAGTGGTAGCAAAGGGGAGTGATCCTCCTCCTCCCTCCTCCTCCCTTCTCCCTCCTCCCTCCTCCCATTTCCCTCTCCTCGTCCTCCTCCCCCTCCTCCTCCTCCTCCTCCTCCTCCTCCTCCTCGAGGGACAGTGGAGATGGAGGCCTGCGATCCTTCTTGGTGTGCCTCGTTGCTTTCTTTGGGGCCTGGTTCGTGCTTCTCGGAGTCCTCTTCGGGCCCTCATGGGCTGTTTTGGGGGCGTCCTTGCTGTCTCTGATGGCGCTCGCGGGCCGTCTTGGCGCTGGAGCCGTCTTTGAGGCCTCTTGGGCCGTCTTGGATCCTTCAGGATGCCATCTCGGAATGTCTTGGGGCTCCATTTGGGCCCTCGTGGGTTGTGTTGGGAGGTTCCTGGGTCACTCCTGGGCTGTCTTGGGCCCCACCAGCACCCTCAGGCCACCCTTGCCTGGGGTCCCTCGTGCGCTTCCGGGCGCCCTTGTGGCGGTTTCTTTGGGGCACTTAGGGTAGCGTCGTTTTGGTAGCCCCTTGGGCTGTCATGGCCACGTTCTTGGAGCCCTCTTGGGACATCTGAAAGAGCGATTGCTGCCGCTACTGGCAGGCCCCGTCCCCGTTCGAACCGGAGAGGGAGAGTAGAACAGCCTCCCGGTGGTAAAACAGCCTCCCGCTCCGAACCCAGGAGGGGACAGCACCGAGAGGCCCGCCAGATCGGCGCAGACCCGGGGCGGGGGGGATTCCATCCCAGCTGGACCCAGCCTTGTTGGGATTCTAGTGGAGCCGGACTTTTCTTTTGTAGGATCCGTCGGGTCCTAGCAGGGTTGTTATTAGGCTGTGTCGAGCCCTCACAGAGTCCCAGTGGAGATGCATCCAGAGAGCAGTAAGGTCGCTTTCGGTTTGAATCGGGTGCTGGTATTTTTGTGGTAGAACCTGGATGCATCCCATAGTCGAACGCTGTCAAAGTTGGATCGAGCTCGAGTAGGTTTTTATAGAACTGGATGCAGCCCTCGAAGCAGCATTCAATTAGAGCCAGATCGAGCATTTGTAGCATTCCATTAGACGTGCATTCAGCCGTAGTAAGATTCCAGAAAAGCTGGATCTAGCCCATGATAAAGTTCGACCGAGCCTTAGTCGGGTTTCATTAGAACTGGACCCAGCGCAAGTAAGAGGATCCGCTTAGAGTTGGACCGGACATCTGTAGGATTCCATTAGAGCTGGATCCAGCCTTGAGATCCAATTCGAGCTGGACATAGCATTTGTAGGATTCTATGAGAGCTTGTTCGAATCCTCGTCAACTGGGGGGGGGTCCACTCCAACCAGTCCCCTGAAAGGGGGGTGGGTCCCCGCCTGTGGAGGTTGTATCTCCGCTCCCTGGAAAATGGGATTTGGTTGCAATTACACCTCCTAGTAGGTTCTGTGGTTCAGGGATCTGCTACAGCCAAACTGAAATTCCATTGTAGTGCTCGTGAGATCCACTTGGGTTACTGTGCTTCTTGACCTGCGAAATTCCGATTGAAATCGCGTTTCATGTTCACTTCGGGTATTCAGTATCTGGGCGCTGCTGAATTCCGAATGATAATAAGCCCGGCCTGGCTCCAACTGAGGTCCTCTGGAACTAGGATCTGCTCCATGGAAACTAAAATCCACTTGGACCCTGCACGATGCGGTCCTGCAGTTGTTTAACAACTGGTTGGTATCGTGCGAACCAAGGTCTACGATGTTTTGTTGTAGAGCGGGTCTGGTGAAACAGCGCGGCACTTCACGGGATGAGTGTGCACGCGCCCGCAAGTGAAGATCAGTCCTTGGGCAACGGGTTCGAACAGCTACGTCACGGGCTGGCAACACTCAGTTATATATATATATATATATATATATATATATATATGTATATATATATATATATAAGAACTAATGCGAGGAAGCGAGTAATCGACACTCCCGGACCGCCCGACCAAAGCAGCTGAAGGAAACGCGATGGAGGAGGCCGCTTGCGCAGGCAGCGCGGCGCCGCAGCAGCCGCCGGCTTCTTGCGCAAGTTTCTGGCGCTAAAAAACGAGCGGCCGACGTCGACTCGCGGTCTCTCGCGCGCGCTGGATGAATGCGCGCAGCGCGGCCCTGGGCAGCTCGTGCCCCTGATACCATTATGTGAGGAGTCAACTCGTCGCGGCCCGCGCCGCCAAATGCGTGGCGAACGTGCATGTTTAACAGGTTGCTCGAGCGTCGCGCCCCGCTCGGATGACAACGCTGCGGGAAGACAGCTTTCAGCTGCATGTGCACATTTTCGTTCCCCGTGGCCTCACGCATCGCATGGACATCCGGGTTCCGCGCAACGAATCGACCAAGGTTCAAGGGGTGCTCGAGTTGCGCAGGCGAGCGTCGAATTGGTGACGCTCCGCGTATGCCCACCAGCCCATCCAGAAACGATGCCCAGGGGAGTTGAGGTGATCAGGGACATGGGGGAACATGCAGAATAACAAAGGGCGGGGGAAGCAGTCCGAGGTGGGGAGCAGAGTTGAGCGAGGAGGAGGAGGAGGAGGAGGAGGAGGAGGAGGAGGAGGAGGAGGAGGAGGAGACGGATAAGGATAAGGAGGAGGAGGAAGAGGAGGAGGAGGAGGAGGGGAAGGAGGAGGACAAGGAGGAGGAGGAGGAGAAGAAACAAGAGACGAACATAAGGGCCGTCGGATGTCTTTTGGGAATGCATGTATGTGAAGGCCTCTTGGAACGTCTGGGGGTGCGTCGTGGGTGCCTCGGGGATCCTGTTAAAGCCTCTTGGGGGCCTTTTGGGAGCCTCTTGGAGGCATCTAGGACGCCTCGTGGGACCGATCCTCTGGGCGCCTCTTGGGGCCCTCTCGGGGCGCTCTTGGGTGCCTTGGGAGCGCTCTTCGGGCCAATTTGGAGGACTTCGATAAAAACACACGGGGGGGGGGTCCAAATTATCGTCGTCACCCTTGAGTGCTCAAACTCGCCTCTCGGGCCCCTTTTGGGGCCCTTGGAGCGCTATTTGGCGCTCTTGAGGCCGTCTCTCTTGCTCTGTTGTGCCCTCGCGGAACAGCCTTGATTGCGGCTTCGGAAGGCCATCGGAAGCGAACGGTCGAGAAAACACAACACATGGATGTTGGTGTTTTCGGGGCCTCCTTGGGGAGCTTTTTGGCCATTCGGAACCGTCTTGGAGCCGTTGTGGGGCCTCCTAGAGCACGTTTGGAGCAATATTGAGGCATCCTGGGGTGTTTTGAGCCATCTTGGGGCTCGTCTTGGGCTCCCCGAGGCGCTCTTGGAACCAGTTTGGGCCATCTTGGTCACCCCAACCCTCCGGGGGGGCCCCGTCCAGGTCCAGAAGGGGGGGAGGGGTCAAGCTACCCACCCGCCCGCAAGCCATCAAGCTCACTCCCACCCGCCCTCCCAACAGATAAGGCACACCCGAACCTGAGCATGTTCGGCGGTCGTCTTTGGATGGGCAGCTACCATGAACCAGAACCGACCCCAGGTGCGCGACGCTTGGGCGACGTGCGGCGCGAGCGCCAGGGGCGCGTCACGCGTGCCAGGGGCGCCACGCGCGCCAGGCACCCCTGGGGCCCGAGCGTGCAAGGCACGCTTGGTGCGCCAGATGCGCCACATGCTCCGAGTGCGCCAGGTGTGCCGCACACTCCAGCCGCGCCAGGTGCGCCATGCTCGGGGCACGCGCAGCCTGCGTCAGGTGCGCCTGCGCACGCGACAGCACGCATCGGGAAACATGTCCGCCCCCGCCATCCATGTCGAAAACCCATGCCCATCGTTGTGTCTGGTGTGCCTGCGCACAGCAATTCACGCTCCACCACCCCCGCAGTCCCTGTCAGAAAACATTTGACAGTGATCGCGGGATGGCCGCGCACGATCCAGATTTAGGCGCGAGTGCATTTTTTTTTTGTTCTCAGGGATGGTAGCCTTGCGCACGGCAGGGAATATGCTGACACCCCGCCGTCCTTGTCAAAAACAGTGCGCAGTGTTCGCGGGCCTCGCGAACATGACTCATGACTTTGCCCCAAAGTGTATTTTGCTTTGTCTTTTGACAGGGATGGTGGGGGGGGCGCATCGGGTTGGCCGCGCGTGCTCCAAATGTGGAGGCAGAGTGCTTGTGGCATTGTTTTCTGACAGGGATGGTGGGGGGCGGGTCGGCATGGACGCCTGCCACCTAAGGAAGGGGGTGTCTACTAATGAGGAACAGTGATCAACCCTTCCCCGAAGGGGAAGAGGGGCAGATGGAAGACAAGACGTGCTCGACCACCTACGCTCTAACGGGCAGGTGGGATTTCGCAGGCCCTCCCAAACAACATTTTTTTCGCTGGTCGTATTATTCATCTTCTGCGGGGGCATTTCTCGCAAACCATCGACGCCTCTGATGAACACTTTGGCATTGCGGACCTGCGGCTCGGGATGGCCACCGGCCTGCATTGCTGCCTTTTGTCCACACCGCCGCAGTACCCGAAACCGAAGAGATGCCGTCGCCCCGAGACAAGAACACGCCCGACTTGACTGCCCGCGAAAATTCGGTCTGGCATCGTCCAGGCCTTGGCTGGACAACTTGACGACGCATCAACGCATCAGGTTTGATACTTTGGTGCGGTTGTCGTTGGACGCTTGTTCTACCGTGAGGGCGATGTTCAGGGGGTCCTTGGCGAGGCAATGGGGCCGCGGCAGCGCGGCGCAGAAGGCCCCCCCCCCAAAAAAAATGACGGGTGCATCAGGACGGATCATGGTCATGCTTGCCTGCGTCGCGCCGCTTCCGTGGCCAACGGCTTCAAGCGGTGCCCCCCGCTTTCGCGCGAACACCTCCGAAGGCGCCGGATGCACCGAGAGGACCGAGTCCGCGCGCTGAGCAGGAAGCCGGCCGTGCACGCCTTGCGGTCGGTCGCCTCCCACGGGGGCGCCAATCGGGCGCTGGCGCCCACCCTGGCCGCGCCGCCCCAGGGCGGTCAACATTGGCGCGCGCGTCCTCCTGGGCGCGTCCGGGGGCCGATGCGCAGGCCCTGGGGGCGGGGCCGGCCTGGCCAGGAGCGGCGTGGGCGCACCGCTGGCGTCCCCTCATTTGTGGAGGGGCGGGGGCCATAGTGTCGCAGGCCTAGAGATTGACACCAACACCAATTTCGGCGGTGT
The DNA here is from genome assembly GCA_963575745.1 of Prorocentrum cordatum. NCBI lineage: Eukaryota > Dinophyceae > Prorocentrales > Prorocentraceae > Prorocentrum > Prorocentrum cordatum. The sequence continues at coordinate 425,514 of CAUYUJ010004224.1, forward strand.
GCCTCCACCGAAGGAAGAAAATCCTGATCTCGGTGATGGTGGTAATACTCTGGCTTCCAAGGTGGCCGAACTATTACCACCAACGCCGAAAACCTAGGATCACCCTCCCCCTGTGGAGGCATACCCCTGTCTTGGTGTTGGTGCCAATTTCCAGGCCTCCGATAGTGGGCGTTCCGAAAGGAACTCGCGAGACCCCGCCCATGCACGGCGCATGGAGCTCACAGCATTGCCCAAAGATGCTGTGTGGAGTCGCCTGTGGCTTATGTGGCGAGGCCTGTCGAGGTCGAGAAAAAATGCGTTTGGTGCAATGCCGAATCCGCTACTACCAATGACTTCTTCATGTGCGTTCTCGCGGCAATTGGCGATCATGTTTCTGATGCTGCAATGTCTCGGAACATTTGTTGTCTCGGATGCCAGATGCACGCGGGAATCGCCGGGAACAAGTACGACAAGCGAAATGTGCGGCATCTTTCGCGCGAGCCCACTCTCGCTTCTTGGAACCATGGGTGTCTGGGTCAAGCGGGGCGGCCAAAAACGAAGCTAATACATTAGTGGTGCAGCGGTAATGCTGACTGGCTCGGTGGAACTGCGCAGCGCCTTCGCTCGTAAAGGGCGCGCTCACCAGCATCGAGCAAGAGGGCTGTGGCCCGATCGGGGCAGAACTCCCAAGCTGATACTTAATCTCGCCCCGAGATGAACATTCCATGTGCCCGCTCCGACTGAAATCCGCACTGCGAGAGCAGCGAGGGCGGGCTGAGTTGTTTTTGCTGCCCGAAGTCCAGAGGATTACAGAGCGCTCGCTTCAGGCGGAGTGGCTTACAGGCGCAGGGGTCACGCGCACCTGTTCGACGCGACTCACACGCTCTTCCCAGCGTGGTACCGGTTTACGCGTTGAACTACGTTATCTTTCGCTGATTTGTTTGGTGGCCAGGGTCCACAATCCCAGACGCACGTAAACAGCAGATGTGCTCCATGTTGTTTCGTATGTGTCTCCAGAGTCCCAGGTTGTTTTTGCATAGGTTTTCCTGCAATCGGGGGCAATAACGCATATCGCGCACAGATGTTCGTTGTTCTCCAACCAACTTGTTTCTGGGTCTTCGCTTTGAAAAGACTGCGCCCCTTTGTTCCTCCTCCCCCTCCTCCTCCTCCTCCTCGGCCCCCCCCCCGGACCTCGGCACGCCCCTCGCACGCTTCGTGGTCCCATAAAGATTTCCGCCGAACGCCCTAGTGGCTGTGACCGCATGCGCCTGTCGTGCGCCTCCCACTACGGCGCTTCGTGGCCAGATTGGGAGCTCCACCGAAGGCCTCACTGGCTGTGACCACATGCGTCCCGCGCCACCAACGACGGCCCTTCGTGGCCCCATAGGGAAATCCACCGAAGGCCCCCGTGGTTGTGACCGCAAGCGTCCCGCGCCACCCACTACGGCGATTCGTGGCACCATAGGGAGCTCCACCGACGGCCCCAGTGGTTGTGGCCACATGCGTCCCGCGCCACACAGTACGACGCTTCTTGGTCCCATGGAGAGCGCCACCGAGGGCCTTTGGTTGTGATCACATGTATGTGCCCCGCCAATTTCGGCACATTCCTCACGCGTTTCGTGGCCCCGTATAGAGTTCCACAGGAGGCCCCAGTGGCGAAGTTCGCTTCGCATGCGTCCTCCACGTTCATGTCGGCATGAACCGCTCACGCGCGTCGAGGCCCCATATGGGTGTCCCTGGAAGGCCCGATGGGCGACGTTCGCATGGCGCCTCCGTTCCATTTCAGCACACCCCTCACAGGCTTCGTGGTCCCAACCGAAGGCCCCAATGATTGCGCCCGCATGTGCCCCCGCCCCACACTATGTGGTCCCAGGGAGAGATCCACCGACGGTTATACCCATCACGGCGATACGCACAACTGCATATGGTGGGGCCCTTCGCCAGGATAATTGTTTGATTTGTTTGTGTCCTTCAAGTTCCCATTCGTTGCCACTGCTTCCTGTTAAGATGATTTATATTGTTTGCCTGTGCGCCTGGTCTCGCCCCTGGGCCCCGCCAGCTGTTTCGCCGCCGGGGAGGGGGCAGGCGAAACAAATCGAAACACGAATGACGACCCAAGGAAAACAATTACACACAGCACACACACACACACCATAACAATGCGTTCTGTTCCCAACCATCCTGTGGTGTTGGGTCCTCGTTCTGAAGAGACATCGCTCCGCGTTCTCACTCCTCCTCCTCCTCCTCCTCCTCCTCACTCCTCCCCCTCCTTCCTCCACCATGACAGTCAACATCACCACCCGTTTCAGCACACCCCTCACACGCTTCGTGGCCCCATAGGGAGCTCCACCGAAGGCCACAGTGCTACCGCCCGCATGCGCCACCCCCACCCAGTACAGCGCTTCGTGGCCCCATGGGGGCTACATCGAAGGCCTCAGTGGAACCGCCCGCCTGCGTCACCCCCAACCAGTACAGCGCTTCGTGGTCCAATAGGGAGCTCCACTGACGGCCCCCATGGGGCCGCCCGCGTGCGTCACCCCCACTCAATCCAGCGCTTCGTGGCCCCATGGGGAGTTCCGCCGAAAAACCCAGTGCTACCGCCCGCATGCGTCATCCAGACAGATTGCGGCACACCTCTCACACGTTTCGTGGCCCCTTAGGGAGTTCCACCGAAGCCCCCACCGCCCGCATGCGTCATCCCCCACCTAATACAACGTTTCGTGGCCCCATACGGAGCTCCTCCGAAGCCCACAGTGCTACCGCCCGCATGCGTCACCCCCACCCAGTACAACGCTTCGTGGCCCCATGGGGAGCTCCACCGAAGTGCCCAGCGGCACCGCCCGCATGCGTCACACCCCACCCAGTACAGCGCTTCGTGGCTCCATAGGGAGCTCCAGCGCAGCGCCTCGTGGCCCCATAGGCAACACCCGCATGCGCAACCACACCCAGTACAGCGCTTCGTGGCCCCATCGGGAACCCCACCGAAGGCCACAGTGGCACCGCCCGCATGCGTCATCCCCCGCCCAGTACAGCGTTTCGTGGCCTCACAGGGGGCTCCACCGACGGTACAGCGTTTCATAGCCCCATAGGGGGCTCCACCGAAGGCCCCAGCAGCACCGCCCTCATGCGTCACTCAGTTCAGTTTTTCGCGGCACCATCAGGGAGCTCCACCGAAGGCCCCAGTGGCACCGCCCGCATGCGTCACCCCCTCCCAGTACAACGCTTCGTAGCTCCATAGGGAACTCCACCCAAGACCCCAATGGCACCGCCCGCATGCGTCAGCCCCACCCAGTACAGCGCTTCGTGGCTCCATTGGGAAACCTCACCGACGTCCTCAGTGGCACCGCCCGCATGCGTCACCCCCACCCAGTACAGCGTTCCGTAGTCTCACAGGGAGCTCCACCGAAGGCCCCAGTGGCACCGCCCGCTTGCGCCAAACCCACCCAGTACAAAGATTCGTGGCCCCACAGGGAGCTCCACCGAAGGCCCCAGTGGCACCGCCCGCTTGCGCCACACCCACCCAGTACAACGCTTCGTGGCCCCACAGGGAGCTCCACCGAAGGCCCCACTGGCAGCTCCCGCATGCGTCACCCCCAACAAGTACAACGTGTCGTGGCCCCGTAAGGGGGCTCCACCGAAGGCCCCAGTGGCACCGCCCGCATGCGTCCCCCCCCACCCACTGCATTGTTTCGTGGTGGCCCCAAATGGGGGTTCCGCCGAAGGCCCCAGTGGCACCGCCCGCATGCGTCACCCCCACCCAGTACAGCGCTTCGTGTCTCCATAGGGAGCTTCACCGAAGTCTTCAGTGGCACCGCCCGCATGCATTACACCCCACCCAGCCAAGCGATTCGCGGCCCCATCGGGAGCTCGATCGAAGACCCCAGTGACACCACCCGCATGCGTCACCCCCACCCAGAACAGCGCTTCGTGGCCCCATAGGAACTCCACCGAAAGCCCCAACGACACCGCCCGCATGCGTCACTCCCACCGAGTACAGCGCTCCATGGCCCCATAGGGAAATCAACTGGAGCCCCCAGTGGATGCACATGTATGCGTCGCCCCCACCCAGTGCAGCGTTTCGTGGCCTCGTAGGAGCCCCAACGAAGGCCCCAATGGCGGTGCTCGCATGCGTTCCCCCCGCCTAGCACAGCGCTTCGTGGCGTCATGGCGAGCTGCTCCGAAAGCCCCGGTGGCTGTACTCGCATGCGTTTCCCCACCCACTACACTGTTTCGTTGCCCCGTAGGGAGTTCACCGAAGGCCCCAGTGGCGGCCCCGCCCCACTGCGGCGCACTCCTCACACTTTTTGCGGCCCCGTGGCGGCCCCGCCCCACATCGGCACACCCTTCGCATGCTTCATGGCCGCGTGAGAAGATCCTCCAAAGGCGATGCCGGCAACGACGGTATTCACAACTGCAAATGGTCGGGTTCTTCGCCATGATGATTCTCAGTTTCTCCTGCCATCGGGGTCAACAAACACGGAAAATCATCTTGCAACAAAGCATTGATGGAGACGGGGTCGCATCGAATCGTAAGCGCTAGTCGAACGATTCAGAAGGCGTCGTTCCAGTAGGCGTGCGCGCCGTCGGGAACAGGCACCGAAGGTTCCGGCAGGGATCTCTCGAGGCAAACCTGTTCTGCATTCCTTGTTCAAGTTCCCCATCCGACAGGTTGGGGTTGCAAGATTCCAACTGAGAACAGGCCTCCCGCCCCGCCCAGGCTGCATATCGCGGCCGACCTCCTTCCATGTTTGCTGGGGATCCCCCGGGTGGCAGACTGCGGCCGAAAGAACCTCATGTCCATCTGAACATCCCACGAGCGTCCGCCTCGCGCCTTCGACAAACACAGCAACATCATACCACAGCACAGCATCACAGCGCAGAGCATTGTATACCTGCGCAAGTCACCGCATGATTGACCGTGGCACAACTTCTGTCGAACAGCAGGACATCGCATCCCATTCAGCCATAAGATGCGGCAGATAGGACCTGACAGAGCAGAACATAACACCACATCGCATCACATAGTACAGCCAAACATGAGACACCATATCATGCAATACCTTACCATTTCATGACTTAGCACCATGGCAGAACGGAGCATACCATTGAACACAACCACAGCACATAGCATCACATGGATTGGCAACGAAAGCAGCCCATTACATCATATTGCAGAACATGCCATACCAACACAAACCATACCACCGCATACCATAACATTATATATGTCAGGTCGTAACATCGCACACCTTAAACACGCATGCGATGACAGAGTGGAGCAGACCGAACAAGGCATACCACTACAGTGCATAAACGAACATAACGGAGCAGAGCAGCACACAGCATGACCTAGCAGAGCATGGCATAACCTGTCATTCAATAGCAAACCATACCATGCCACAGCATGGCAGCACAGAGCATTATATACCATGAGACATCCGAGCATGACACAGCGAGGCACAGCATACCATGGACGAGCAGGACTCAACGTATCATGACTCCAGTACTTATCACAGAACGGAACAACTGGAACACCACACAGCACCACACCTCATACCATAGCATAGCAGAGCTTAGCACTTCATGGCATACAACATCGTAACATAACGTCGAATGGACTCTGACAGTGTATTATGACGCATCACCACATCGCATCGCATTTCATCACATGAAGAACCGTGCCATGTCAGAACATGTCAGACCACGTTATGTCATATCGCAGCATAACATGGCAGAACACCCGACCATGCGACATCCTAATGCAACGTTGCATGGTACTTCATAGTACTTCATAGCAAATCAGCGCACACAGTAACACATCATACAATGACATCGTGGAACATAAACTCCATAGCATGCCAGCACACACATCAACATACACCAGAACATACCAGCACATACCATACCATATCAGATCAGGACGTCCCACGCAAGGACTTGCTGCATCGTTCCATACTCTACGATGCAGATCACAGCGTTCCATAATATGGCAACGCATTCCGTAACATATTGATCGTTACATCGCATATCATAGCACAGTGCACGCGCATTTCGTCGCGCGCGCATGCCGGAACTCTTCATATTATTTTGGTGTCGTAAGGATCTCAAATTTGAGTGCCTAAAGCACATATCAAACACACAGGGATTCGCAACAAGCATGTGCAAGTATCCTGGCGAAGAACCCAACCATTTGCAGTTGTGAGTACCGTCGTTGCTGGTATCGCCTTCGGAGGATCTTCTCACGCGGCCATGACGCATGCGAAGGGTGTGCCGATGTGGGGCGGGGCCGCCACGGGGCCGCGAAAAGCGTGAGGGTTGCGGCGCAGTGGGGCGGGGCCGCCACGGGGCAACGAAACAGTGTAGTGGGTGGGGAAACGCATGCGAGTACAGCCACCGGGGCTTTCGGTGCAGCTCCTTATTGAGCCACGAAGCGCTGTCTTGGGCGGGGGGAACGCATGCGAACACCGCCACTGGGGCCTTCGTTGGAGCTTGTATGGGGCCACGAAGCGTTGCACTGGGCGGGGGTGACACATGCATGTCCACTGGTGCGTCCCGTTGAATTTCCTATGGGGCCACGAAGCGTTGTACTGGGTGGGGATGACGCATGCGGGCGGTGCCACTGGGGCCTTCGGTGGAGCTTTCTAAGGGGCCACGAAGCGCTGCATTGGGCGGGGGTGGCGCATGCGGTTGGTGCCACTGGGGCCTTCGATCGAGCTTCCTATGGGGCCACACAGCTCTGTGCTGGGTGGGGTGTGACGCATGCGGGCGGTGCCATTGGGGGCTTCTGTGGAGCTCCCTATGGAGCCACGAAGCGCTGTTTTGGGAGGGGGGTGACGCATGCGGGCGGTGCCGCTGGGGCCTTCGGCGGAGCCCTTCCTTGGGCCACGAAGCGCTGCACTGGGTGGGGGGTGACGCATGCGGGCGGTGCCGGTGGGGGCTTCGGTGCAGCTCCCTATGGAGCCACGGAGCGCTGCCTTGGGCGGGGGGAACGCATGCGGTCACCGCCAGTGGGGCCTTCGTTGGAGCTCCCTATGGGGCCACGAAGCGTTGTATTGGGCGGGGGTGACGCATGCGGGCGGTGCCACTGGGGAGCTCCTTGTGGAGCCACGAAGCGCTGTATTGAGTGGGGGTGACGCATGCGGGCGGTGCCCCTGTGGGTTGTCGGTGGAAATTCCGATGGGGCCACGAAGCGCTGTTTTGGGAGGGGGGTGACGCATGCGGGCGGTGCCACTGGGGCCTTCGGTGGAATTCCCTATGGAGCCACGAAGCGCTGTACTGGGTGGGGGTGACGCGTGCGGACGGTGCCACTGAGGCCCTCGGTGAAGCTCCAAGTGCACCACGAAGCGCTGTACTGGGTTGTGGTGGCGCATGCGGGCGGTGCCGCTAGGCTCTTTGTTGGAGGCTCCCTATGGGGTCACGAAGCGCTGTACTGGGTGGGGTTGGCGCATGCGGGCGGTGCCACTGCGGCCTTCAGTGGAGCTCCCTGTGGGGTCGCGAAACGCTGAGCTGGATGGGGGATGACGCATGCGGGCGGTGTCACTGGGCCCTTCGGTGGAGTTCCCTGTGGAGCCACGAAGCGCTGTACTGGGTGTGGGCGACGCATGCGGGCGACGCCACTGGAGGCTTCAGCGGAGCTTCCTATGGGGCCACGAAGCGCTGCAATGGGTGGGTGAAGCGCGGGGAGTTGGGAAGAGCGGGAGGAGGAAGAGGAGGAGGAGGAGGAGGAGGAGGAGGAGGAGGAGTGAGAACGCGGGGCGCTGTCTCTTCAAAACGAGGACCCAACACCACAGCATGGTTCCGGAAAAAAAGCTTGCAGTGAGGTGCCCGCTGGGATGTGCCCAGCGGTCAGCGCCACCGCGGCTGCGTCGGTCGCGCCGAAGTGCATGCGCGCGCGTGCATGCGCGGGTTGGCGCGGTCGCAGAGATGCGCCAGCCAACGCCGAGTATTCATCGCAATCGCCACCGCATGGGGTTTGCAAACCAAGTTGCGGGTGGGCGGGCGGGATGTTTGCGCGAGCAGCGGAATGGACAAGTGCATGTTGAGCGTTGAGTCGTTTTACCGCTTAGATTCTCCCTCTCAGAAAAGAACACTCGACCCCGCACCCCCCCCCCCCTGGGATTATCGACCCCCCTTTCGCACAGCAGTGTATATGCGATTCTGCTTCATCGCCCGGCCGAAATACGAAGTCGCACCATCCCATGGGGGACGGCACCCGCCCCCGCGGCATCCTTTTCAAACAATACGATGCGCGCGCATTCGTTCATCAGCAATCGTCAGTCCACAATAATCCCTTGCAGCAAATGCGGCGAAGTGCAGACGCGCACGACGTCGCGCGCGCATGACGAAATCCTTCGAGCAACGTTTTGTGTCGGAATGATTTCAACATCGGGTGCCCCAGAACTGGTCAAAAACAGATGGTTGCAGACTCGCACAGGGATAATAATATGACAAGCTTTCGCGCGTGCTCTTGAGACTTCTTAAGAGAACCATGGGCTGTTCAACGTGTCGGAAGATGCTACCAAGCGGGCTTCGCGCGCGCATGTCGACATCGTTCGGACGCCCTTGACCGCGTGCGGTTTCAAAAACGGGGGCCACTAACAACCATGTGGTTTCGCAGCGAAGATTTCCAAAAAGGCGTGCGCGCGCGTTCTTGCGAAGTTTTAAGTGAACCATCGGTTTTCAACATGTTCACAACATGCTACCATGCGGGCTCTGCTCGCGCATGTCAACATCATTCGGACACCCTTGCGCGCGCGCTGAAGGGGGAGGCGCGATCCACGCCGAATAAAGCCGCGCGGGCCACTCGCGCGTCAGCCGCGCGCGCGTGTTTAACTCCCCCCTTCATCACCGACGCGAGGACGCCGTCATTGTCGTCGGCGTGGCCTCCCTCGGCGCCTTCACTGGCCTCGCCGTCGTCGTTGTCAGCGTCGTCGCCAGCATCGCTACTATCATCGTCGTGTCTACCGTTGTCGACGTTGCCATGATGCAGCGCCCGCCCAACTCTCCGACTCGCAGTGAAGTGCCCGTTGGGATGTGCCCAACGGCCAGCGCCACCGCGGCCGCGTCGGTCACGCCAAACTAGCTGGCCGATGCGCGCGCGTGCTTGGGTTGTTGCGGCCGCAATGACGCACCAGCCATCGCCGAGCATGCGTCGCAATCGCCACCGCATGTGTTTTGCAAACCAAGGTGCGGGTGAGTGGGCGGGGTAATTGCAAGAGCATGGGATGTGTCAGTTCGTTGGTAAAAAATCACATGCATTGCGTAGATTGCGCCGCACGGGTTGCATTGTTTAGGTCCCACCCCATACATTCATCTTGCTTGGAAAAAGAAGGATGTTCTCCCACCCTCCCCCCCCCGGACTTATCCACCCACCTGGAACCGACGTAAAACGCATATGACTCTGACCCAATGTCCCTCCTACCTTTCAACTCGTATTCGCCCATCCAAACCGGCATCGGCCCCCCATCGATTCCCTGCCAAAAAAAACACACTATGCGCGCACACTCGGTCATCAAACATCACAAGTTTCCAAAAATCCCGTGCACAAATCAAACGAAGTGCGCGCGCGCGTCGTCGCGGGCGCATGCCGAAATCCTCCAAAATCATCGGTTTCGGAAGGATGTCAAAATCGAGTACCCAGGCAACATAAAACAAAACAACACATGATTTCGCAACGCTGATGCTCAACGAAAGCGTGCGTGCGGTCTTGCGAGTTTTTGAAGACGCCATCGTTTTTTTTTTCAGGATTTTCAAGAAATGCTGCCAAACGGGTTTCGCGCGCGCGCATGTCGAAATCGTTCGAACGCCCCTGCGCGCGTGCCGTCGCGAGAGTCCCTTAAACACAATCGGACGAAGTGCGCGCGCGTCGTCGCGAGCGCATGCCGACATGGGTGTCGGAAGGGTTCCAAAGTCGAGTGTCCAAAACACATACACACATACATGGTTTCGCAACACGGACTTTCAAAACAACGTGCGCGCGGCGCTCTTGCGAATTCTTGAGGATACGATAGGCGTTCTTTTGAACAAATACCAGATCATGCTACCGAACGGGCTTCGCGCGCGCATGTCGAAATCGTTCGAACGCCCTTGTGCGCGTGCTGGGGCGGCACGGCCCGTGTCAAATACAACCATGCGAGCAACTCTCTCGCGTCTGCCGCGCGCGCATTTCGAATTCCTTCCAAAACCTTCATCACCGACGCGAAGACGCCGCCATCGTCGTCGGCGTGATCGGCATCGGCGCCGCCATCGCCACTATCACGAGCCACCGCCAAGCACTCATCTCAATCGCCGCCGCATGAAGTATTCAAACCAAGTTGCGGGTGGGTGGGTGGGATGGTTGCGCGAGCAGTGGAGTGGACAACTCACAGCGAACAGAAATTAATTCTCCTTTCTTTAAAGAGAATCGACTCTACACCCCCTCGGACTTATCGGTTCCCCCTGGGATAGTATGGTTTCTCATACATAGATATGTATATATATATATATATATATATATTCAGCACACTCGTCCATCCGAAATATGAACTCGTACCATCCCAGCTAGGCCGGTTTCCCCCCCTGAGGTTCCCTTGTAAAAAAGACACACACAGTATGCGGTGACATTTCTTGTTCTAACACAGCATTTGTTCCACGAGTCCCCTGCAACAAACCAGACGAAGTGCGCACGCGCGCGTCGTCGCGCGCGCATGCCGAAATCCTTCAAACACCTTCGGTGCGGGAAGGATTTCGCAATCGAGTTTCCAAAAACACATACAAAAACGCAGGGTTTCGCAACACAGAGTTGCTAAAGAAGCTTCCGCGACAGCTCTTGCGAAATCTTAAGAAAACCATAGGTTCTTCAAGAGTTTCGCAACATGCTACCAAACGGGCTTCGCGCGCGCTCATGTCGAAATCTGTCGAACGCCCTTGCGCGTGTGCCGTCGCGAGAATCCCTTGCAAAAAATGGGGCGAAGTGCAGACGCGCGCGTCGTCGCGCGCGTATGCCGAAAACCTTCAAAACCCATAGGTTTCGGAAGGATTTCAAAATCGTGTGTCCAAAAAACCTACAAAAACAAACGGTTTCGCAACACGGATTTTCAACACAAGCGTGCGCGCGCGTTCTTGCGTCGTCGTCGTCGTCGTCGTCGTCGCCGTCCTCCCTCGTCGTCCGCGTCGTCGTCGTCGCCGTCGTCGTCTTCTGTCTTTCCTCGTCGTCGTCGTCTTGGCGTCGTCGTCGCTTCCGTCGTCGTTGTCGCCGTGGTCGTCCTTCCTCCCTCGTCGTCTTCGTCGGCGTTTCGTCGTTGTCCCTCCTATTTCGTCGCCGTCGTCGTCGTCGTCGTCGTCGTCGTCGTCGTCGTCGTCGTCGTCGTCTTCACTCCTCCCTCGTCGTTGTCCTCCTCCCACGACGTCTTCGTCGTCCGTCGTCGGCGTCGTCGTCGTCTTCGTCGTCGTTGTCGTCGTCGTCGTCGTCTTCCATCCTCCCTCCTCGTTGTCGTCGTCGG
>CAUYUJ010004224.1:444472-564472 GCA_963575745.1 Prorocentrum cordatum
ATCACTACTATGACGACTAACCTTGTCATGACTACTACGACTACTACGACTGCTACAACTTCTACTACCACTACCACTACCACTACCACTACTCCTACTTCTTCTTCGACTGCGACTACTGGTGCTATAGCTACTATTCCGACTACTACGATTTGTCTGTTGTTTTCTGTTCTATTACGACCACAACTACCATTCACATCGTTACTACCACTACTACTACTACTACTACTACTACGACTACTACTACTACTACTACTACTACGACTACTACTAGTACTACTACTACGACTATTATTACGACTACTACCACCAGTACTACCACCATTATTGCCATTACCACTACTACTACTACTACATATACTACTGCTTGTGCTGCTACCACGACTACTACCAGTACTGCTACTCCTACCACTACTTCTACTCCTACCACCACTACTACCACTACTGCTACCATTACTATTACCACTAGTACGACTACTGCTACTACGACGCATATATGTCTATTGCGGTCATTACTATTACTACTACGGCCACTACCAGTACCACTACCTACTTATCGTCCTCCGATTACCGTCAGTATTGGAGTTACACTTGTTTCTGCCTCTCCTACTTTTCTAAGCATTACCATTACGTTTACGAGTGCGGCGACGATCGCGACGACCTACTACTGGTACTCGCACAACTACTTGTTGTACGAGCTCCCGAAGCACCATTATTATTACTACTAGCACTACTGCTGCTTCTACGGTTATTACTACTACTACTACTACTACTACTACTACTACTACTCGCACAACTACTAAGACTACTACTTTGACCTGCAGTGCTACTGTGTGTGCTACTACTGTACATTACTACTACTACGATGACTATTACCATTACTATTACTACTACTACTACTACCACGGCTAGTATTACTACTGTTACGACTACGACTCGCATTCTTATTTCTACGATTAGTAGTAGTATTACCCCCAATACCACGATTACTAGTACGAGCGCTATTACTTCTACCGCTACAACTTCTACGAGTACGACTACTACCACTACCATTACTACGACTGCCAGTATCACTACGGCCACCACGATCACGTCTACTACCACAACATCTACGATTACTACTGTTACGACGTCTACCATTACAGTTTCTTTTCGTATTGCTATTACTACTACTGTTGTGTGTATTATTATTACTAACACGGAGACCACAAACATTATTACGACTATCGCCACCTTTACCACCACTTCACTACACCTACCACTGCGACTGCTACTATCACGATTATTATCACTACCGCCGCTGCTACAAGTACTACCACTACTACTAGCATCACTAGTAGTAGTGGTAGTAGTATCATTATTACTACTACTACTACTACTACTACCACGATTTCTGCTGCTACTAGTACTACTGCTACGACCATGGCGACGACGACTCTTATGGTTATTACGCTTACTACGACTCCGACTTTTCATATAATTGGTACCATCAGTAGAGATATTGTTACCACCGCTGCCACGACCACTCTGACTATGAACCTAAGAGGATAGAACAGAACATTCCTCCGACGGCAGGACCCCGCATGAGAATCTGTTTAGCTTCCCCTTAGCCCTTCCCTCCTCCCTCTGGCGGACACTCTCCTCTCGCCTTCTGCTCTTCCCTCTCCTCCTCCTTCTATGTATCATCACCCTTCCCCTCCTCTTCCTCCTCCTCCTCCTCCACCTCTTCATCATCACCCTCTCCACATACCCCTTCCCTCCTCCTCATCCTCCGCCTGCCTCTTCTCCATGTGCACCTCCCCGCCCCCTGGTCGGGGCAAGCAAATCGATGTTCCTCGGCGCCCTCGCCGCCACGGCAATCAGGCGCGCGTTTGCCGACGGCTAGATCGCGAAACCGTTGGGACAACCCCGCGAGCCGCTGGGGCGCGAGAGCAAGCCGTTGGGGCAACCCCGCAGGCACAGAGCTAATCGCGGCCGCGCTCAGGCGGGAGGCAGCACGAAACCCAGCTCTGCCGCGAGCTGCTCCGCTTCGGCCCTGGAGCCCACCGTTCTCTTGTCGAATTCCTGGAGCGACTTCCGCAGGGACACCGGCGGCCCGCGCTCCAGGAACTCCCGCGCGGGCGGCCGCATGATCAGCATGTTCCGCATGCACGTGGCGCGGGAGAACATGACGTAGAGGTGCAGCCACCACTGTTCGTCCGACATGCCCGTGCGGCCAGCGCCCTCATCCCTGGCGCAGTCGATGGTGACGCCCTTGCGCAGCGTCTGGCCCTGCGACAGCGTGGAGGTCAGGTAGGACGCGGTCGTCAGCGTGATCCCCGAGCGGCGCATAGTGTGCGCCCCCGAGCTCTGCCACTTGAGCTCCTGCTCGCTGGGCCTGAACATGAGCAAGCTCCTCGCCCGCGCCTCGGCTTCGCCGTCGTCGTCAGCGCCATCGGCGCGCTGCTGCAGCACTTCGGCGACCTCCTTGTAGATCGGGGACTCCTGGAAACCGTGCAACTGCAGCCATATCCCCTGCGGTAGGTAGCGGGGGCGGAAAAGCTGGCCCGGCGCGCGCTCCTCGCAGTCCCGCTCGTCGTCTGTGTGAAACTCGAAGGACACGATGGTGGCCCGTTGCTCCTGCACGAGCCCCAACTTCTTCTTCAGTTCCTCCTGCGCGGCCGTGAACCGGACCTCCATGCCGACGTGCGCCGGTAAGACGCCGTGGATGTCCCTGGTCTTGTGCATGTTCGGAACGTTCAGGAGGCGCCGGCCTGCGTCGGGGTCGCCTTGAATCGTGCCGCACTCGTCTACGGCCTGCAGGAAAACGAGGGGGACGCCGAGGCGCCGCGCGTCGCGACGAGCGCGCGTGTTGATCCACCTCGCCAGCGTCTCCCAGTAGATGCCCATGCCGTAGCCGAGCCGAAAGTTCTCGTGCTGGTGCCGAGGGTCCAGGACGCCGTGGTTGTCCGAGGCCAATGTGTTCTCCCAGGCAGACCAGACCTCTGGTGGGAAGCGCTTGCCCTCGCGCGTGCAGCCCAAGAACGTGATCAGAGGGTCCCCCGGCTCGAAGCGTTTCGTGCCTGTCAGCTCGAAGACGCAGGGGATGTGTTTGAAGACGTTGATGGCGTGCTGAATCTCCAACGTCGGCGGCTCCTTGTACTTGTACGAGTCGTCTTCCAGGAGCTCGTTGGGGTTCGCTAAGAGGCCGATGCTGCCGGTGGGCTTCAGCTGCAGGAAATCGCCGAGGTGCAGCACAGTTAGTAGAATCCGCTGACCCGCTTTTGATTCGAACATGATTTGCGGGCCCCATAAGGAGAGGCTCCCGCCTGAGACTTCCTCGCAATTCACTCACAGACGAGGTTTCCGCTCGATACTTCCTCCATAGTCAAGCCTGAAGCGCCTAGAAATGAAGACAGTTACACGTTGCGGATGACCCGCTCGGATTTGTAACATGATCTGCGGGTCCCATAAGGAGGGGTTCCCGCCTGAGACTTCCTCGCGATTCACTCACAGACGAGGCTCCCGTTCGATATTTCTTCCGTGTTCAAGCCTGAAACGCCCAAAAGTGACGACAATTACACGTTGCGGATGACCCGCTCGGATTCGTAACATGATCTGCGGGCCCCATGAGGAGGAGTTCCCGCCTGAGACTTCCTCGCAATTCACTCACAGACGAGGCTCCCGCTCGATACTTCCTCCATAGTCAAGCCAGAGGAGCCCAAAAGTGACGACAATTACACGTTGCGGATGACCCGCTCGGATTCGTAACATGATCTGCGGGCCCCATGAGGAGGAGTTCCCGCCTGAGACTTCCTCGCAATTCACTCACAGACGAGGCCCCCGCTCGATAATTCCTCCATACGCACGCGCGAGGAGCCCAAGACTGACGACAGCTAAACGTTGCGGATGACCCGTTCGGATTAGTGACATGATCTGCGGGCCCCATAGGGAGGGGGCTCCCGCCTCAGACGTCCTCGCAATTCACCCACAGACGAGGCTCCCGCCTGAGACTTCTTTGCAATTCGCTCACAGACCAGTGAGTGGTGACGAAGTGATGAGTGAGTGCATGGGTGCCGAAGGGGATTATGTTGATGGTGATGAGTGATGATGATGATGATGATGGTGATGATGATGGCGGGCGATCGCATGACGAAAGCGTTGGTGATGATGAAAACGATGGGAATAATGATGACGATGATGATGATGATGTTGGTGATGATGATGATGGTTGATGAGTGGGTGTTGATGTAGGTGTGTTCTGGTTATGGTTCCTGCGCGGGGTGTCCAGAGAAAACAAGAACCCCACTTTGGATGTTGTGGACGGGAATGCTTTGAATTGGGGCATCCGAACCGACGGCAAACATAACAGATCAGTGGTCGCGATGACACAGAATTCTAGCACATGCCCCCCAGACGGCGGCCTGGGAGGCACGCGCGCCGTCGGGAGCAGACACCGAAGGTTCCAGCGGGCACCGCTCGGAGCAAATTAATTGTGTGATTTGGGTTGTGTCGTTGTTTCTGTGCCTTTTCGCCTTGTCCCCCCTCGCGGCGAAAAGGCGGTCGGGGCGCGAGGGCGCGAGGTCTCTTGCGAAATAGAGAAAGAGGGAGACAGAGCGAGAGGGAAAAAGAGAGAGAGAGAGATGTAGAAGAGAGAGAGAGAGAGAAAGAAAAAAAAAAAGAGACAGAGAGAGAACCACACACTACCTTGGCGACGTACCCTACCCCTACGCAGTGCGTGGCAGGAGTAGCTTGGGAGATTTGATTAGAAGGCGGCGACGTCACATGGACGCATATACTTCTGCGAGCGGCATTCGGAACGTTCGCAGGTCCCCAACCAAGGGAACCACGATAGGTAACTAAGTGAACCCCTGAGTCATCAAGGAAGACGCAAAGTCCAGCAGGGGAGACTGTGGGCAAGGGGTTCCAAACGTCGGCGGGGCAGCAACAACATGTCATGGCCGCCCTGACGTCCGGCTCAGGGCCGCGCAGTGCCTCGCTCCGCTGGACCCTCCAGCAGCCTTCGAAAGTGGCGGGCCCACCAGCAGCCACCGAAAGTGGCGACATCTTCGCAGATCGCAGCCCCCCAGGGACGGCGAGTTTTCGCTCAGGTCCGCGCTGTGCGTCACTCCGCTGGACCCACCAGCAGCCATCGAAAGTGGCGACAGTTGCGCAGGTCGCAGCCCCCCAGGGGCGGCGATGTCTCGCTCAGGTCCGCGCGGTGACTCCTTCTGCTGGGCCCACCAGCAGCCATCGAAAGTGGCGACAGCTTCGCGGATGGCAGCCCCCCAGGGACGGCGAGGTTTCGCTCAGGTCCTCGCGGCGTCTCACTCTGCTGGACCCACCAGCAGCCATCGAAAGTGGCGACATCTTCGCAGATCGCAGCCCCCAAGGACGGCGAGGTCTCGCTCAGGTCCGCGCGGTGCCTCACTCCGCTGGACCCAACAGCAGCCTTCGAAAATGGCGACAGTTTCGCAGATCGCAGCCACCCACCCCAGGGGCGGCGAGGTTTCGCTCAGGTCCGCGCGGTGCGTCACTCCGCTGGACCCACCAGCAGCCCTCGAAAGTGGCGACAGTTGCGCAGATCGCAGCACCCCAGGGACGGCGAGGTTTCGCTCAGGTCCGCGCGGTGCCTCACCCCGCTGGAACCATCAGCAACCCTCGAACGTGGCGACAGTGCGAAGATCGCAAACCCCAGGGACGGCGAGGTCTCGCTCAGGTCCGCGCGGTGCCTCACCCCGCTGTACTCGTCAGCAGCCTCGAAAGTGGCGACTGTTCCGCAGATCGCAGCCCCTCAGGGACGGCGAGGTCTCGCTCAGGTCCGCGCGGTGCCTCACTCTGCTGGGCCCACCAGCAGCCTTCGAACGAGGCGACAGCTTCGCAGATCGCAGCCCCCCCAGGGGCGGCGAGGTTTCGCTCAGGTCCGCGCGGTGCGTCACTCCGCTGGACCCACCAGCAGCCCTCGAACGTGGCGACAGTTGCGCAGATCGCAGCTCCCCAGGGACGGCGAGGTTTCGCTCAGGTCCTCGCGGTGTCTCACCCCGCTGGACCCATCAGCAGCTTCGAAAGTGGCGACCGTTTCGCATATCGCAGCCCCCAAGGACGGCGAGGTCTCGCTCAGGTCCGCGCGGTGCCTCACTCCGCTGGACCCAACAGCAGCCTTGAACATGACGACAGTTTCGCAGATCGCAGCCACCGCCCCAGGGACGGCGATGTCTCGCTCAGGTCCGCGCGGTGCGACCGTTTCGCAGATCGCAGCCCCCCCAGGCAAGGCAAGAGAAGACAAGAAGGAGGGGGGGCGGGAGGCGGGAGGCGGGAGGAGGACGCTACCGCGGTGTTCTATTCAAAGCGAATACCCAACCAAGGAGGGTTCGGAAACATATAGTTCTAAACGGGTACCCAACCAAGCTGGCCATATAGAGAAAACGAGAGAGAGAGAGAGAGAGAATGAGAATGAGAGAGAGAGAGAGGGGACAACACATAGAGCGAGCGAGAGAAGGGATTAAGGAAGACACGCAGACGAATAAGGGGCTATGTGAACGCCTCCAGAACCATTCTGCATGCCTTGTTCCAGGGGTCGGAGATACAACCGTTACCCCCCCCCCAGGTTACCTGGAGGGGGAGGGCCCAGTCAAACGACGGTAGATCGCGCTCCTTCGGACATTTGGGGCGCCCAAAAGCGAAGGCGACATTCCTTGATCCCCCACGCACGTAACCAATGGGGTCTGCGAGTTAGTGAGGTATTGTCCAAGCTAGATTGGACTATGGCACAGCATTGCGATGCTCAGCTCGAGCTAGTCACGCAAGCTCGCTGTGCAGTATCTTCTTATGCGGATGTTCCCAGCAAGGGCAGACCAAATGCGTCTATTTTAATCATATTCACTCGAGGATGCGCTCTGATGTAGTGCCTGCACCTATGAGCAGTGGCTGTTACGTGAGATGTTTCACTTGCTGTTTATAGTCGTGTCTTGCGGCGGTGGTGCAGATTTTTCTGGTTCACGTGCGAGGTGGTGTAGGGCTTCGCCCAGCCATCTACGTTTTCTTCCTTCACCTCCCCCTTTTTCTTGCTCATCCTGCTTCCCCCCCTCCTCCCAGAACTATCCCCGCTCCTCGCCATCCTCCGCATCCTTTCACCTCCTTCCTTCCTCCTTCGTCGTTCCTCCTCCGTCCTCCCTGCGCCCTCGTCGCTCCTCCTCCTCCTTCTCCTCCTCCTTCTCCTCCTCCTCTTCCTCCTTCTCCTCCTCCCCCTCCTCCTCGTCCTCCTCCTCCACCTGGCTCCTCTTTGCTCCCTCCTTTTATCCCCTTTCTCATGCTTCTTACCCGCCTTCCCTTCCGATGCCGTCATCGCTGACATCCCTATTCCCATCGCCTTTATCCCTTCTCTTCCCCTCGCTCCGCATCGCCAGATTCTTTAATACAGTCGTTCGGGAGGGCTGCTCGAAGCCGCTTTTTCAGACTTGCCGGCGCCTCTGATATTGGCGACCACGACTGAAACTTCGCGCTGAAGATTTTGTCTTTCTGGGTGATGCGTGCCGTACCTCAGCCGCCACGCTTCACACGGGTTGTCCCTGCGTTGGTGCTCCAGTTGGCCCCCGCCTCGCGCTCGAGCGCCAAATATTATGCTTCTGTTTGGGCTCAAGGCTTCTCTGAATCGTGAAATCAAATTCTAAATCTTTCTTGTAATATGAACGCAATTGTTGTTGTTTACGTTGTGTTTTTTCCCAACCATCCTGTGGTGTTGGGTCCTCGGTTTGAAGAGACGGTCCCCGCGTTCCTCCCTTCCTCCTCCCCCCTCCCCCTCCTCCCATCCCTTGCCTCTGCCCTCTGCATGTCCACCATGTCGGCACACCCCTCACACGTATCGTGGCCCCATAGGGAGCTCCACCGAAGCCCCCAGTGGGACCGCCCGCATGCGTCAGCCTCCACCCAGCACAGCGCTTTGCGGCCCCACAGGGAGCTCCACCGAAGGCCCCAGTGGCACTCCGTAGCCACTTTGGCGCAAGATGCTTGCAACCTGGGGGTTTCCGCGCCCTCGTGCCAAAGTGGGATAGCTCTGTTTCCTGGGTTCGCGATTTATCTTCTTGTGGAGCTAAATCCGCCCTTGGTAGCCACCGGCCTCCTTCAACCCGAGGGAGCGCAGTCCATATTATCATCGTCCCGGCTTGCTGGGCTCTCCTGCTCCCATGGCGAAGTGTTGGCAGTGTGTACAATGCTCAAGCTTCACGCCTCAGCATATTTTGCTGTGCATTAAGGCAGGGTGCAAGGGCATGCAGAAAGACCATCTCGCTCCAGCCGCTCACGACGGAGGTCGCAAGCCTGGGGGCAAGTGGGCGCAAGGCGGAGGTGTCGCTGTCGCACCCTAGGTCCAGCGGCACGGTGGGTACGGCATCAGCAAGACGCGGTCCGGCAACTGTGGGCGCAATGGCGGGGGGGGGCTGCTCCCACCACCCTCAACCTCACGCTACACAAGATCGCCGCCTGCGCTGCCATGGCCCCAGAAGCGTACGATGTGGTCAAGGACGGACTGTCCAGAAACTCTCGAGACAAGATCGCGCCGGCACGCCGAAAGGCAGCCGCTGGGGTCTTGGGTTCGAAGGTTCCCAGGCTCCCTGCGGCAGTGGGTCAGGCCTCGCTGGCGCTGGCGGATGCGGCAGCTAAGAGGGAACGCGTTCTGGAACAATCACGCAAGGCTTTGGAGGCGCCGGGGGAGGCAGATTGTGCCATGGCTCAGCGCAAAGCCGAGCTCGAGGAGGCCAAGAAGCAAGCAGCCAAGCGCTACGCCTCAACTGCGGCGGCCGAGATCTTCCGACCGTCAAGGAGAAGGCTTCAGTCATTCCCACGGAGGGCAAGTCGGGCGACGAGGTCTTTGTCATTGTCAGCCTCGCCGCCCTCTTCGACGTGCTGGTCGCGGCGGCGACTTCCCCAGCTCCTGCCCCAGCGCCCGCTCGGCAAGAGCCAGAGCCAGCGCAAGCTGGACAGGTGGCGGAGGAGGCAAGGTCGGCGGAGGCCTGGGCGCTGCGACTACTGCCAACGACGGCGGCGCCACCGTGGGCCAGGAAGACAACGGCGATGGTTTCGGCAAGTTCTTGGACGAGGGGGACCCTGGCGGGGTGCTCAGTGGCGCTGCTGACGGGCACGCGCGGAAGTGGCTGCGGGACGCATTAGAAGCCATTCGTGGGGGGTAGCCAGACCCTCGGCGCCGTCGGCGGCAACCCCTCCTCGCGTGTGCCCAGGCGGCCATTCGGCCAGCAAGGGCGCTGGTGGGCTGGGCTCACCGTCAATTCCAACACGTGGTTCCGCTTCGCCCGGCTGCTGGGCACGTCCACAGTGAGGTGCAGTGACTTTGTTGCCGTCCAGGTGACGCGCGTCGACCCCCCGGAGGACGCAGGGCGTTCAGCGGCAACTCCGACGGCTCGGATGGGTCACGGAGGCGGCCCCCGCGACCGACGAAGGGCCAGGGTGTCTGGGCAGCGCCGGGCTTGCCCAGACGGCACCACAGCATCTCAGGCAAGGGCCCTTCGAGCTGATCGACCAGCCATCCTGGAACCTGGTCGCGCTCTCATCTCCAATTTCAGCGGCGTCTGCTGAGGCTACGGGTCAACGCCCACCAGGAGGTCAACGTCGGGCTCGGCAGGACCAACGCAGACACGCTGCACAAGGTCCTCAGGGCACTGCAGGCGACCAACAGGCCCGTTGTCGTCTGCGGCGGCTTCAACATCTAACCAGCTGTCTTGGCAGAGTCAGACTGGCTGGAGGCAGCGCAGGCCGTCGTTGCAGCGCCTGCCGAGGCTACCTGTCGGCCCACTGGCAATGTCATCGTTTTTTTTCGTCTCGAGGCTTTTTTCGAGGCGCTAGGCCCAGCGCCGCCCATGGGCTCGACCTGAGCCCTCGCTACCCAGTCGCCCTGGAGCTGTTGGGGCCTGGCAAGTGTCAGCACGTCGCCGCCATGAAGACGGCGAAGCGGCCCCCCCTGACCCGCCCTGTGGCGCGCTGCTCGAGGGGCCGCGCCCCCGGGTGGACGCGCGTGCGCGAGCGGCTGAAGTCCGCGAGCGACATGGGCCGCATGTGGCAGACCTTCGTCGCGCAGGCGGAGGTCAACGTGGCCGACGCGCGCGAGCTGGACCGCTGCGCTGGGCGCGCCAAGAGCCCCAGGCTCGCGACAACCTCGGCCGCTGCCCCCTCGCCGCCCAGGCTGCCGCGAGTCACTGGAGCAGGTCCGCGGCGATTTGCCCACGCGGCGCGGCGCAGATCTGCAAGCCGCTCTCGAGGACAGGGGCGCTGAAAGCGCATTGCGGGCCCGCGGCGCAGTTGCGAGCACGTGATTTCCCGAAGCATGCCAAGAATGCAGCGAAGAAGATCTTCATCGGAGGTGCGTGGACAATGGAGAAGCTCTGCAAATGTAATATCGTGCCCACGGACATCTGCATGGCTTGCGGTGAGGCGGTGGGCACCGAGCACCATCGGTACTACAAGTGCATCGCGCGCAGGGGCCAGCGTTTGCAGGCGCAGGCGGACTGGCAGCACGTAACTGAGCAGCAGGACACCAACATGCTGAATAAGGCGTGGGCTGGTGAGGTCCCCAGAGGCGGACTGGAAGTTCGCTGGCATTGCGGAGGACCAGTACTACGAGCAGGTGGTCGACGGTGATGAGGACTATCTCACAGGCGACATCGTCTGTGATGGCTCAAAGCTCGGATACAGCGACTGGGCGCAGACGGGCTGGGCAGCTATGTCGCTCACCGACAATGGCACGGCGAAGATGCAGATGTGGGGCCCGTTGCCGTGTACACTGCCGATCCATAGGAGGGTTAAGAGAGCAGGGACGTGAGCTTATCTCAAGGTGCTGGAGCGGATGCTGCCGCCTGGTCGCGTGTACCCACAAGGGCATCTTGGAAGGTTTGCAGGAAGGTGAGCGTTGGTGCACGAGCTGGAAGCGACCACATGCGGACCTATGGCGAAGGATCTGGCACAAGGTGAAGGACCTGGACCTGGATGCGCAATGCGTGAAGCACGTGAAGGCCCACAGGTCCAAGGCCAGGATCCAGCAGCTCGAGGGCGACGACCTGAAGATTGCGAAGGGCAGCAGTGAGGTTGACTTGCTGGAGAAGGCGGGCGCGGAGCAGGACGCGCACTACGGCAAGCACCAGGCGCTTGAGGACCTTGCAGGGCGTGTGCGTTGGGCGCTGCAGAATATTGGATGGTGGTACCAAAAGATGGGCGGTGCGTGGCCAGACGCGCCGCCGAAGGAAAAAGGAATACAGAGACGAAGAGCGCCGAAGCCGCTGCTCACCCTGACCGAGCACGATATCGTGGAGACGGATGGGTGGCAGGTGTGCATGAGGTGTGGCATGCGTGCGGCGTCCAAGAGGATGCGCATAAAGCTGTGGCAAGCGGGATGCGTGCGACCACGGTGGCAGGCGACTGGCTCGAGCAGCTCGGGGACAGGCAGGTCGCTGGAAGCCAGCGTGGCCATCGCGGCGGCAGCTGCAGCAGCAGCAGCAGCACGCCCAGAGGAACAACACGAAGAACGTGCAGAGCCTGAGGAGCAGGACAGGGCTCATCGTGTTGAAGTTCATGGTCCGTACGTCGTGTGTGTGGTGTGCGGGGCACACTCGGCGAGGCGACGGGCGGGCGTGGGCGTGGCATGCCCAGGCCCGCTAGCTCCTCGTGGGCGCTCCACGAAGGACGACGCAACGAGGAAGAAGCGGGGCAGGATTCTGGCTGGGAAGAATCCACAGAACGGCAAGCCGCTGGAGCAGGGGACAGTCCTGCCTGTGCGGCGGGGGGCTTGAGAGCGAGCTCCGCATGGGGGAGCACCAGTTTTACTATGTGAGCATGGTGAACGTGCTGGTGCAGAGGAGGCTGGAGGGCCAGCCAAAGTTCGCGTTCGAGCTGGAGGACCAGCTGAACCAGGCCTTTCAGGCCTGAGGCGTGCCGCCGTCTGCGGCGAACGGGCCTCTTGGCGGGAACCGCTGGAGGCTTGGGGGTTTATATATATATATATAAAAGCCTCTTGGGCGCCTATTGGGGGCCTTTTTTCGGTTTTTTCTCCGGGGGGCCTCTGGGGGCTTCTGGGCTGCGGGGGTGAAGGGGCTAGGCTGCCTTTGGCCGTCTTTGGGCTCTCTCGGGGGCCTCTTGGGGTCTTCTCGGGGCCGTCCTGGGGCCGTCTTGGGCCGTCTTGGCGCCTCTTGGGCCGTCTTAGCGCCCTCTTGGGTGGGCTGTTTTAGGCCCTTCTTGGGGCCTCTTGGGCCTTCTTGGGGCGCTCTTGGGGGCCTCTTGGACAGTCTTGGACGCCTCTTGGCCCGTCTTGCCGCCCTCTTGGGTTATTTTGGGGGCCTCTTGGGAACATATTGGGCCGTCTTGGGGCGGTCTTGGGGGCCTCTTGGGCCGTCTTCAACTCCGTGAAAGGCGAAAAGCCGCATGTGCTAAAAATGAGCGCTTTCCAAATCAATGATTTTGGCTTCTTGGGGCCCTCTGGGGGCGCCTCGTGGGCGCCTCCTGGGGCGTCTTGGGCCACCCTGGGCCGTCTAGGGCGCCGTCTTGGCCGCTTCTTGGGCTGTCCTAGGCGCCCAAGACGGCCCAAGAAGCGCCCGAGAAGCGTTCTCCGATGATGTCTCGAGCGATACACTGTTTTGAAGCCCCGAAGGCCGTCCTATTCGAAAAAAAAACGAGGCGGGGGGGGGATTAGATCCGGGGCTCGCGATGCCACCCCCCTCGAACTCCCCCAAGTCAAATCTCTTCCGACTAACGGACCGCGCGCTAACGCGCGCTTTCCGTCATCTGGGGGGAATTCGCGCCGCCACCAAGCTGGCGCAGACGTGGAATGCCAGGCCAGCTGAGGTCGGCGGCGCAGCGCCGCGCGCGTCTCGGCTGGACAAACTTGGCCTTCATCCCCAAGGCCGACGGGGGACTTCGCCCCATCGCGCTGCTGGCGGCCTTCGTCCGGGCCCACGGCAGGCTCCGCAGCGGGCCGATCCTGCAGCGGTGGGGGCGCGACAGCGACAGGCCATGCCGGTGGGTGGGCTCATGCAGGGCTTGCGACCGAGCGGTCTGGCAGCGGCAGTTTTGCTCCGAGTGGTTCGCTATAATGGCCGAGTGGCATCCCGAGCAGGGCTGGGGCGTCAGCCAGCGTCCTGCTCGATCTCTGGAAGGCCTTCGAACAGGTGTCTCACTTGTGCCTCGTGAGTGCAGCCGCCAGGTGCAAGTTCCCGTTCTGGCTGGCCAATGGAGGTCGCGCAGCCGCAGCCGCTCAACGGGATGGTCGCCAGGTTCGGGGCCGTCTCCCTTGCTATCGCGGTCGACGACCTCGCGCTCCAGGGGTGGGGGGGGGGGCAATCGGAGAATTCAAGACAAGCTAACCCCAGGAAGTCTTTAGTTTTGCCCCCCCCCCTGGAGCTCTCGGCGGTGAGTGAACTCGCCCCGAAACTCGTCCGCTCCCGAAGCCCCCACTCCTCCTCAAAGTGCAGCTCTCGCCTTAGCGCCGCGCGCGTTCGTCTTAAAAGCTTGCGAAAGCTTCAAGGATGGAGGGCGCGTGTTGTTCGAAGTGCAGATCTCGCCTCAGCGCCGCGCACATTCGTTTTAAAATTTGGCAAGAGCTTCAAGGGTGGAGGGCTCGTGTTGTTCAAAGTGCAGCTCTCGCCTTAGCGCCGCGCACATTTGTCTTAAAAGCCTGCAACAGCTTCAAGGATGGAGGACTCGCGTTGTTCAAAGTGCAGATCTCGCCTTAGCGCCGCGCACATGCGTGTTAAAATTTTGCCACAGCTTCATGGATGGAGGCCTCGTGTTGTTCAAAGTGCAGCCCTCGCCTCAGCGCCGCGCACATTCGTCTTAGAAGTTTGCAACAGCTCCAAGGAAGGAGGGCTCGCGCTGTTCAAAGTGCAGCGCAGATCTCTCTTTAGCGCCGCGCACATTCGTCTTAAAAGTTTGCAGCAGGTGAAAGGGTGGAGGGCTCGTGTTGTTCAAAGTGCAGATCTCGCCTCATCGCCGCGCATTTTCGTCTTAAAAGTTTGCAGCAGCTTCAAGTGAGTGGTTCGAGCACGAGATCGCGGCCGCAAGCAAAACATGTGCCCGCTATTGTTCGCGCGGGCGCCGTTGTCTGGGGGTTGCTCCTCCCAGGGAGTAATGCCGCATGGGCAGCCCTGTGCGCGTGAGGATGTTTGAGGACATTCGTAAGACGGCTGTAATGTAGAACTGTTGTTTGGAGTTATTGAAGTGGTTCCTGATCGCGCTGTCTTGGGGTTGCCGTGGGATCGCCATGAGCCATCTTGAAAGGATTCTGAATCCATCGCGGCCGAAAACAAAGCATTTGCCCGCTATTGTTCGCGCGGGCGCTGTTGTCTGGGGGTTGTTCCTCCCAGGGGACAGCGCCGCATGGGCGACCCTGCGCGCGCGAGGATGTGCGGGGACTTTCGTAAGACGGGCGCTCTGGGGAGAACAGTTACAAGGATGGAGGGCGCATTTCGATCAAAGTGCAGCTCTCGCCTTAGCGCCGCGCGCTCTCGTTTTAAAAGTTGGCGACAGTTTCAAGGATGGGGCGCGCATGTTGTTCAAAGAGCAGCTCTCGCCTTAGCGCCGTGCGCTCTGGCCTTAAAAGTTTGCATTAGTGTCAAGGATAGAGGCCGCACGTTGATCAAAGTGCAGCTCTCGTCTCAGCGCCGCGCGCATTCGTCAGAAAAGTTTGCAACAGTTACAGGGATGGAGGGCTGGTGTGGTTCAAAGTGCAGGTCTCGTATCAGCGCCGCGCACTCTCGTCTTAAAAGCTTGTAACAGTTACAAGGATCGAGGGCTGGTGTGGTTCAAAATCCAGCTCTCGTTGTAGCGCCGCGCACATGCGTCTTCGTCTTCGTCGTCGCATCGCTGTCGTAGTCGCAATCGCATACGCGCTCGTTATCGTCTTCGTATTCGTCTTCGTCGTCGGGCCGCCCGAACTATAATTTTTCCGTTCTTGTCGGGCGGGGTCGTTTTTCCGAGTCGTCAATCAATTCGCCCGAATGATATTTATTTTCCATCTGCTGGCTAGGGGATTTCTAAAGACTCACTGGGGTTAGCGGCGGCAGCGGCCTCCCTGATTGGCCAGATGCAGAGGGTGAAGTTCAAGATCGCGGTCAAGAAGTCACGGGTCCTAGGCAGCGCGGCCGGCCTGCGCAACGCGACCTCGAGGAGGCTGCTTAATATTGCAGGGGCACAGGGAGCTCGGCACGCGCGCGACCTCGACATCGGCCGCGCTGTTGGCCGGAGGGCAGCGCGAGCCACCAGGCAGCAGCCGCTGGCCAATCTCGAGGAGGCTCGGCAAGGTGCGCAGCTTCCTTGGGCTGCGTCGCGGTCGCGCAGCGGCCGCCGCGGCCGCCTGCATTGGCTTGCGCCCATCGAGGATGCGCGGGGTCAACTGCGCAAGGCTCAACTGCAGCGAGCTCTCGAGGATGCGGTCCATCACGCTGCGCGCGGTGGAGCAGCGGCCGCAAGGTCATAATGCCATGGCGGTGCTCATGTTGGCGGGGGCCCGCACTCTGGGCCCCATCTCCACGGCGGCGCTCGGGGCCGCCCCGATGCTGGCCAAGGCGGCGCGGAAGAAGTGGGTGCTCACTGCCTGCTACAGAGCACCTTCGACTGGAACGTCAGCGTCGCCAGGAACTGGGGCGACGTCAAGAGCCCGCTCGGCGCGGCAGTTCTGTCGCTCGAGAGGGTCGGTTTCACGGTCGGCTGATTCGCGCACAGGCTCGCTGACGCGGGGGAGCAGCTCAACCTGGCCGCCAGCTCGCCATGGGCGGCGAAGCAGATCGTCAGCAGGTGCGTCGAGCGGTGGGAGCTCGCTCTGCTCGCCCAGTCCACGCACTACGGCGTCCACGCGGCAGGGGGCGTCTTCTTGCCTCACGCGCGGAGATGGGCACATAAGGAAACGGCGCCACTCCCGTTTCCAGGAGGTGGCGCGCGCTCACGCCCACGGAAGCAGGCAACGCCAGGTCGTGTTTGGTGGACGGGCAGTGGCACAATGAGAGCCGCTGCGCTCCGGGCCTCAGCTCGGTTTCTACGTGTTCGCTGTGCCCAGACAAGGTCGGCCGCCTGCGGCATCGGCATCTGAAGTGCCGACAGGCATTGCCAATCCTCGCGCTGCCCGCGGAGTTGGAGAGGCTCTTGAACAAAAAGCGACTCCATCACCAACAGGACGATGCTGGAGAGGCTATGGCTGCAAGGGCCCTTCACGGACAGGAGGCCGCCAGGGGGCGACATCCTCGCGCGCGTGCAGTGGATCGAAGGTCACGAAGCAGGTTTGCCGTTTGCAGAGCTTGACTTGTTCGCCGACGGGGCCTTCGTCGACGGCGGGGCGGAGGTCGCCCGTGCAGCCAGCGCAGTGGCAGCCGTGCCTCGCGGAGGAGAGGAAATTGACCCTGGCCCGCGCGCGGCTGCGCGGGCGCTCGCCCCCCCTTTGGCGGGCGCCTTGCAGTCCATCGACGGCAGGGGGTCGTTGGCGCTGCTCCTCCTGCTCAAGCGCGCGGCCCCGCCAGCGGTCGCTCATTACGACGCCGACTGCGCGGTCAAGGGGGCCAATGGGGGGGGCCGGGGAGACCTCCAGCAGTCGGCCTGGGCCGAGCTGTGGGTCAGGGCCTGGCACGCGGTGCAGGACTTCGGCGGCCTTGGCGAGCAGGGGCTGACGGTCGTCAAGGTAAAGGCCCACGCGTCGGTGCTGCACGTCACGGATGGCTTGGTCGCCGCCAGGGCAAGGCGCCGCAGCGTGGAAGCGGGTCGATGCGCCAAGTTCATGGCCGCGTACGCCGGCGCCCCCGACACCGCGCGGCAGCTCATCCAGGTTCGCCAGACCGCGCTGGACGTCGCTTTTTCCTGGGTCTCTGCGGTTGGGCCCGCGGCAGCGGACGGCAGGGCCGACATCTCCGACGAAGTCGTGCCGCCGAAGGAGGGCAGGACTCAGTTGCGCTTGACGGGCCACGGGATAGTCGAAGTGCCGAACGGAGGTGTCCATTGCCTCAGGTGCCTGAAGACGGCGTACAGCAGCAACATCAAGGCCCACTTCTGGGCCAGGCAGTGCGTCCTGAAGCCCTGCGCTCCGCCCTTGTCGGGTGGGCCTTCAAAGCGGCCAGCTTGGGAGGCGTTGGCCACGGCGGTCCCTATTGCGGCGGCGCGCGCGGCCCTGGCCCAGTCGGTCGAGCTCGCGCCCCGGGGCGCAGGCAGCAGCGTAGAGGAGAAGCCCAGGGACCTGAGGACCGCGCAGCAGAAAGTGGATTTCCTGCTCGCGGCCGCGTCTGGAACTAGCGCGAGCAGCGCCGCTGGCTCGCGCGCAGCGTTTGGAGAGGGGGCGTCTGTGAGTGATGCTTCGGAGGGAGCCGCTGCGGAAGCCCGTGGCGCCCCTGTCCGGGACCTCTGTGGGCTCCGCTGCGAAAGCCCGTGGAGGCCCCGTCGCGTTTGGTGCTGCGGTTGCTTGCTGCGGGGGCCCCTGCCCCCGCTCCTCGGAGCCCCCCCTCGCCTCGGAGACTCCTGCGGGGCCCGCTGCTGCCGCGCAGTCAGGAGTGCAATTCGCAAGCATCTGCGATTGCGCAGACTCCTGATCCCTCGGCCAGTTTGCAGCGCGATGCGGGTTTTGCCCGTCGCTCGAGGCCGCCCGAAGACAGGGGCGGTCGACCTTGCGGACTTGGCCACCGCAGAGGCTGACCCTGGATGGGGGGCGCAGGAGCCCCCGAGGTGGTCAGTGACGAGCAAGAGCTGATCACGATCAGCGGATCCCGCATTTGTACCACATGTCACTGCTACGCGAGGGTGGTCGGTGGCAAGCGCGGGGTCTTGCCGCCGCAGAGCGCAGGCCCCCCTCCACCCCCCACGGGCTGCAGCACCGCCTCGAGAAGGTCGAGAGGAGTCGCGTCGGCCTCCCGCCCACGGCTAGCCGGCCGAGGTCCCAAGGGCGCTGAATTTTGGGGCTGCCAGGACGGCGGCGGGTTGGCCTTGTTTGCTCGCCCGTTCCTTGGTCGCTCTGTTTTCACCCCTTTCACCGGCTTTTGCCTGCGCCAGTGCCCTGGGTGGCCGACTGGGCTGCCTTCGCCTGCGTTCGCGACGCGCGAGCCCGGAAGCACAGCTAAAAGGCCCCAGTGGGACCGCCCGCATGCGTCAGCCACCACCCAGCACAGGGCTTCGTCGCGCCATAGGGAGCCCCACCGAAGGTCCCACCCAGTGGCACCGCACGCAGGCGTCAGCCACCACCCAGCACAGCGTTTCGTGGCCCCACAGGGAGCTCCACCGCACGGCCCAGTGGGCCACCCGCACGTGTCAGCCACCACCCGGCACAGCGTTTCGTGGCCCCATAAAGGGTGGTCCAGCGAAGGCCCCAGTGGCACCGCCCGCATGCGTCAGCCAGCACCCATTACAGCGTTTCGTGGCCACACAGGGAGCTCCACCGAAGGTCCTTGTGGGACCGCCCGCGCGCGTCAGCTGCCACCCAGTGCAGCGTTTCGTGGCCCCGAAGGGAGCTTCACCGACAGCCCCAGTGGGACCGCCCGCATGCGTCAGCCACCACCCAGCGTAGCGTTTTGCGGGCCCACACAGAGCTCCACCGAAGGCCCCACTGGCATCACTCGCATGCGTCAGTCACCACCCAGTACAGCGATTCGTGGCCTCACAGGGAGCTCCACCGAAGTCCCCACTGGGACCGCCCGCGCGCCTCAGCCACCACCAAGTACAGCGTTCCGTGGTCTTATAGTGGGCACCACCGAAGGTCCCAGTAGGACCGCCCGCGTGCATCAGTCACCACCCAGTACAGCGCTTCGTGGCCCTGTGGGGGACCCCACCGACGGTCCCAGTGGGGCCGCCCGCATGCATCAGCCACCACCCAGCACGGCGCTTCGTGGCTTCGTAGGAGGCTCTACAGAAAGACCTCAGTGGCACCGCCGGCATGTGTCGTCTTCCGCCCCGCACAGCATGTCGCGTCCCCATTGTTTGGTAGCTCCACCAAGCCCCAGTGGCACCGCCCGCATGCGTCCCCCCCTCCCTGTACAGCGTTTCGTGGTTTCGTTGGGAGCTCCAGTGGTCCGCCCGCATGTGAACCCCCACCCAGTGCAGCGCTTCGTGGGCCCATGGGGAGCTCCACCGAAGCCCCCACTGGCGCCGCCCGCGTGCGCCGGCCATTACCCAGTACTGCGTTTTTTTGCCCCGTAGGGATCTCCACAGAAAGACCTCAGTGTCACCGCCCGCATGCGTTTCCCCAACAAGCACCGCGCTTCGTCGCCTCGCAGGAGGCTCCAGCGAGTGGCACCGCCCGCATGCGTCCGCCACGCCCAGCACAACGTTTCGTGGCCCACAGGGAGCCCCATCTATGGCCGCAATGGCACCGCCCGCATGCGTGCCCCCCACCCATGACGGCACGCCCCTGACGCGCTTCGTGGCCCCATAGGGAGCTCCACCGAAAGCGGTTCCCACAACGCATTGCTCACAATTGTATGGTTAGGTTCTTCGCCCGGAGAATGTGCATTTCTCGCAGCGTGTCCTCCGTTGCATGTTCTGCGCATGTTTGTAATGCGACGCGTGTTCTACGTCGTGTGTGCTACGCAGTGGTGTGTTCTACTACGTAGTGGTTTCTACTACGTTGTGCTTGCTTCTGCGCAGTGGTTTCAACGACGTAGCGCGTTCAATCGCGTAGTTTTTTGTTGACATTTCGTAGTGATTTCTATTACGAAGTAGTTTGTACTCATAGTGTGTTCAACTACGCCCTGTTTCGACTACGTAGTGCTTTATATTACGTAGTGGTTTCTGCATCACATGTTCTACCACGTCGCGTTATCGTCGCCGTCGTTGTTCCTATTACGTAATGGTTTGTACTACGTAGTGTTGTCTAGTATGCGGTGATTTATATTACGTAGTGTTTCCAATGTTTACCTAACAGCGAGGACTGATAGGTTTCTAGTAGTGTCAAAAGAGAGCATCTTGACTCCCCAGGGGGGTCTGGGCGGGTGCCGGGGAGAAGCCGCGGAAGTCGTTTTAAGCAAACAGTTACACACTTCGTGGTCTTCGAGGTCCCAGATCTCCATTCCCGGGCCACATTGTGCATGCCCGGAGCCAACTGTAGGCCACTTCGTGCTCTTCGATTTCCCAGAACTCCATTCCTGGGCATGATTTTGAATGCCCGGAGCCTACTGTAGGCCACTTCGTGCTCTTCGAGTTCCCAGAATTCCATTCCCGGTCCACATTTTGAATGCCCGGAGCCATTTGTAGGCACTTCGTGCTCTTCGAGTTCCCAGAATTCCATTCCCGTTCCACATTTTGAATGCCCGGAGCCAACTGTAGGCCACTTCGTGTTCTTCGAGTTCCCAGAACTCCATTCCCGGGCCACATTTTGAATGCTGAGGCAGGCTGATGCTGAGGCTGAGGCAGGCTGAGGTTGAGGCAGGCTGAGGCTGAGGCCGAGGCTGAAGGCAGACTGAGGCTGAGGCTGAAGCAGGCTGAGGCTGAGGCTGAGGCAGGCTGAGGCTGAGGCTGCAGGCTGAGGCTGAGGGCTGAGGCTGAGGCTGAGGCTGATGCAGGCTGAGGCTGAGGCAGGCTGAGGCTGAGGCCGAGGCTGAAGGCAGACTGAGGCTGAGGCTGAAGCAGGCTGAGGCTGAGGCTGAGGCAGGCTGAGGCTGAGGCTGAGGCAGGCTGATGCTGAGGCAGGCTGAGGCTGAGGCTGAGGCTGATGCAGGCTGAGGCTGAGGCAGGCTGAGGCTGAGGCCGAGGCTGAAGGCAGACTGAGGCTGAAAGGCTGAGGCTGAGGCTGAGGCTGAGGCAGGCTGAGGCTGAGGCTGAGGCAGGCTGGCTGCAGGCTGAGGCTGAGGCTGAGGGCAGGCTGAGGCTGAGGCTGAGGCTGAGGCTGAGGCTGAGGCTGAGGCTGAGGCTGAGGCTGAGGCCGAGGCTGAAGGCAGCTGAGGCTGAGGCTGAGGCTGAGGCTGAGGCTGAGGAGGCTGAGGCTGCAGGCTGAGGCTGAGGCTGAGGCTGAGGCTGAGGCTGAGGCTGAGGCAGGCTGAGGCTGAGGCTGAGGCTGAGGCAGGCTGAGGCTGAGGCTGAGGCTGCAGGCTGAGGCTGAGGCTGAGGCAGGCTGAGGCTGAGGCTGAGGCAGGCTGAGGCTGAGGCTGAGGCTGAGGCTGAGGCTGAGGCTGAGGCTGCTGAGGCTGAGGCTGAGGCTGAGGCTGAGGCTGCTGAGGCTGAGGGAGGCTGAGGCTGCAGGCTGAGGCTGAGGCTGAGGCTGAGGCTGAGGCTGAGGCTGGCTGAGGCAGGCTGATGCTGAGGCAGGCTGAGGCTGAGGCTGATGCAGGCTGAGGCTGAGGCAGGCTGAGGCTGAGGCCGAGGCTGAAGGCAGACTGAGGCTGAGGCTGAAGCAGGCTGAGGCTGAGGCTGAGGCAGGCTGAGGCTGAGGCTGAGGCAGGCTGATGCTGAGGCAGGCTGAGGCTGAGGCTGAGGCTGATGCAGGCTGAGGCTGAGGCAGGCTGAGGCTGAGGCCGAGGCTGAAGGCAGACTGAGGCTGAGGCTGAAGAGGCTGAGGCTGAGGCTGAGGCAGGCTGAGGCTGCTGAGGCTGAGGCTGAGGCTGAGGCAGGCTGAGGCTGAGGCTGAGGCTGATGCAGGCTGAGGCTGAGGCAGGCTGAGGCTGAGGCCGAGGCTGAAGGCAGACTGAGGCTGAGGCTGAAGCAGGCTGAGGCTGAGGCTGAGGCAGGCTGAGGCTGAGGCTGAGGCAGGCTGATGCTGAGGCAGGCTGAGGCTGAGGCTGAGGCTGATGCAGGCTGAGGCTGAGGCAGCTGAGGCTGAGGCCGAGGCTGAAGGCAGACTGATGCTGAGGCTGAATCAGGCTGAGGCTGAGGCTGAGGCTGAGGCAGGCTGAGGCTGAGGCAGGCTGAGGCTGAGGCTGAGGCTGAGGCTGAGGCTGAGGCTGTGACTGCGACTGCCGTTGCCACTGCGACTGTCATCGCGAATGCGACTACGACTGCGAGAACAGCAGAATTCTACAACTGGATTATTGTCTGAATCTTAATGGGAATGCTTCCAGATGTACTCCTACACATCGCTGTTAGGTTGCTTTGCCGGGATACTAGATTACGTAGTGGTTTCTATTACGCTGTGTTTGTTGATTGCTCCGTGACGTCTTCTGAAAGTACGCATGTTTTTGTTCCCCAGATGCTTAGTGGGGTTATGGTATTCTTCCGTGTCTCGTCGCGCCATCGCCTCCTCCCGCGCGCGCCTCTTTTTGTTCTCCCTCTTCCTTTTCCTCTTCTCTTCCTCGCCTCACCCGCGCGCAACGCATGCGCGGCGCGTGCATGAGGCGCGCGTTCTACATGCAGCCGCACGCATGCACGCGCGCAAAACACATGCGCTCAAGATTCGCAGGGCGTGGCAAGCGTGGCAGGCGCACTGCGTCCTGCACCCAAGACGCATGCGCGCGGTCGCCCAGGGCATCGCAGGCGCGGCATATTCTCGACGCCACAGAGGGTGCTCCGGGGCTGGGGGCGCCATGCGTTGCAGGGCCGCAGGTCGTGGCAGGCGTGGCCTTCACTCGACGCCGCAGGGGGTGCGCTGGGGTAGGGGCGCTATGCGTTGCATGCTCCCGCTATGCGCTGCGTGCTCCCAGCGCGTGGCAGGCGCGGCACTTCCTCGACGCCGCAGGGGTTGCGCTGGTTGTGGGGGCGCTATGCGTTGCAGGCTCGCAGGGCGCGGCAGGCGGGCAGGCTGGGGGTGCGCTGGGGGTGGGCGCACCACCGGCGTCTTCCCACCGCCCCAGCAGCTCTCGACCTCTTCCCAGATACCCGCTTCGCGCTCCCAAGGCGCGACTGGCGTGGCACATCTGTGACCCTGGAGAGCTGCGCGCGGGGTGGGGCCGGACGGTGCGCGGGCGAGAATTCGTATCTTATCCAGAACTGTAAACACCTTGGCTCAAGCCGGCTCCGCGCGCATGCGCTCTTACGCAGGCGTACTTATAATTCTGCTTCAGAGCACCGCTCTACCTGCGCGCGGCGGCGCCCCCAAAAATCGCCGCGGTCGCGCTGCCACCTCGATGTCTGGCGATGAAGACCTCGCGCAGATGCGCCAACGGCACGGTGCAGTCCGCATTGAATGCGCGCCGCCGCCAGCTGAACAATTGCTGACCCGATGCGCTCTACGCGAAGTGCTACGAGATGAACGACGACGGCAAGAGGCGTGCTTGGTGGCGCACCCGCGGAACCCGTCGTCGGGCAGATTCCCCCAAGAGGCATTTTTAGACGACGACGGCGGCCTGCCAGCAAAGGTTCGGCGAGTGCGCGAGACTGGCGACGCGGGCGGCTACTGGCACGCAGCGCTTGCCACGCCCATGAAGGTTACGCCGACGAAGGCCGCGCCAACGAAGGCTCCACCCATGCAGACTCCCCCCTGCACTTCGGAGCGGCCGCCCAGTTTGCGTCCCCGTGGCAACCGCAACCCGGAGATTTTCCATCAAGGGCGCACACAGACTGCGCGCGTGCGGGCTTCGTTTGCCTTGCAATTCTTGCGCGCGCAGCTCAGAGATTCTCCATTGAGGTGGCGCGGGGACAGACGTGGAAGTTGCATGATAATAAATTAAGCACAAGTAGGTCGACCTAGGCTTGAAAGTGAGGCAGGGGCGCGGGTAAACGCAGCATGAGGGGATGGAGGAAGGATCACTCCTAAAGGTTCCCTAGAGCGTTTGCGCGAGGGGCGCGATTTGCACCGACTTCCACAGTGGGCCCCCTGACTAACCGAGATGTTTCAGATCGTCTTGCATTGCGTCATAGCTTGTTGCCGCCCCAGGACACGGCCCTCGGTGACCGCCTCGAACTTTTCCCGATGGAGGACAAAAGGCGGGAAGGGGGAGCAGCCTCACGCATTGGTGTGTTGGGTGGCAAAATACGAATGCGGAAACATTCGCGACGAGGGTTCAGAACGCAGGATTGCGCATGGATGGCAATGGAACGCAATCGCATACGGTTTTAAGCAAGTATACGGGGGTTTTCGGTCGCGTAACTGTTCGTTTGTGCGTGGTATAACTCGTCGTGTTTTTTGTTGTGCTTATTGCCGCTTTGTCGTTGTGACCTCTCTTCCGTCGTGTTTTCCATGCTGTCGCGTTCTCTATTACGTCGCATGTTCTATTGCGTCGCGTGCTCTACGACGGCGTGCTTTCTATCACGTCGTGGTATATACATGGTAAAACTACGCATTTTCCTTTTTCCGACGTAGTGGTTCACGTGGTCTTTTTTTTATTCAGTGGTTTCTGCTACATTGGGAATGATACCACGTAGTGGATTGTATTGCTTTGTTTTTTCCCAACCCTCCTTGGTTGGGTATTCGTTTTGGATAGAGCAGTGTGGTCGCGTCCTTCCTCCTCCCGCCTCCCGCCTCTTTGCTGCCTCTTTCTGTCTTGCCTGCGGGGGGCTGTGAAACTGTCGCCAGTTTCGAGGCCTGCTGGGGGGTCCAGCATAGAGGGTAATCGCGGCAGATCCAAATTAGACCTCGCCATTCCTGGGGGGCTGCGATCTGTGAAACTGTCGCCACTTTCGAGGCCTGCTGGGGGGCTCAGCATAGAGGGTAATCGCGGCAGATTCAAATTAGACCTCGCCATCCCTGGGGGGGGGGGGCTGCGATCTGTGAAACTGTCGCCACTTTCGAGGCCTGCTGGGGGGTCCAGCATAGAGGGTAATCGCGGCAGATCCAAATTAGACCTCGCCCTCCCTGGGGGGCTGCGATCTGTGAAACTGTCGCCACTTTCGAGGCCTGCTGGGGGGCCCAGCACAGTGAGGGCCACGCGCGGATTCAAATTAGACCTCGCCATCCCTGGGGGGCTGCGATCTGCGACACTGCCGCCATTTCGAGGCCTGCTGGGGGGCCCAGCACAGTGAGGGCCACGGGCAGATTCAAATGAGACCTCGCCGTCCCTGCGGGGCTGCGATATGTGAACCTGTCGCCACTTTCGAGGCCTGCTGTGATCCCCGTTTTCGAAGTGGCTAGGAGTGCTCAGGAATTGTAAATCATCAGCTTTATCAAGCCCTGTTGCTGTAGCCAGTGTCCTGCGAGTCTCCCGAATTCCGTCTGCAGACATAGGTAACCCTCGCTCCGTCATCGCCCCCTTATAAAGTATCCTAAACTATTTGCGCCCCGTTTTTGCGCAGGGGTTGGGTACGTACGTCGCCAGGGTAATTTTCCTACGATGTAATAGTTTTCTATTACGTAGTGTGTTCTAAACGTCGCGCTTGCTTCTACGGAGGCGCAGTGGCTCTTCCGTAGTGGTTTTAACATATGTTTGCTTCTGTCTCGTAGACGGTGTTTTACGTAGTGTGTTCTATAACGTAGGGCAATATATTACGTCGTGGTGTCTAATACGTCGTGCTTGCCTACGCCGTCGTAGTTTCCCATATGTCCTGTTGCCTACTGCGTCGTCATTTATAATACGTTGTTTCTTGGACGAACGCTTTGCTGTGTGCTTTTTTTGCGTGTTTGATGTGTTATGTCGTGTTGGTTGTGTGTGCTTGTTGCGTCGTGATTTGTAGTGCGTTGTCTCTGCTACTGCGTAGTGGCGTCTGCTTCGCCGTGCTTTCTGCTCGAACTACGGAGTTCTTGTTTCGTAGTGTCATGTTCTTGAAGTTTTACGTTGCTTCCTTGCAAGATGGTGTGGCTCCTAGCGCATTCGTGTTTTCTGTCACGTCGTGCTCTCTACTGCGGGGTGTTGTTTTACGCAGTGTTGTCTGTTGCACGTCGTGTTTATACGTTGTGTTGTCTATGGCGCCGTGTTTTCTAAAACGTAGTGATTTCTACTATTTCGCTTATGTTGCAAAGTCGTGTTTTCCAGTAAAAATACGCAGTGCCTTCTTTACGTAGTGTGTTGTCACGTCGTGATTGTACGCCGTGCTTTCTCTTGCGTCGTGCTATACTACCCCAGGGCTTCTTTTTCCGTCGCGTTCCTTATCGCAACCACGCAGTGTTTCTACGCTACGTAGTGCTTCTTTGGTTACGCCATGTTTTGTTTACGTTGTGCTTCTTTTGTGTTTTCGAAGCGTGTTGTTTAGGTTTAGTGTTGTAGTGATTGTTCTACGTTGAGTTCTATAATAATTTAGGTATGTTTGTTGTTACGCAGGATTCTTTACTTATGACGTTCTACTACGTAGTAATTCCTTATACGTACAGTTTTTTCCTACATCGCGCGTTCTACTACATCGCGTCTCCTGCTCAAGCTCCGCAGTGATGTTTCACGTAGTTGTGTTTTTAACGTAATGTCTTTACGATGTTTTCTGCATTGCTCTGTTACGTCGCGTTGTCTACGTAGTGTGTTTGTCTACGTCGAGCTTTCTACTAAAAGTACGTGGGGTGTTCTACTCAAGCTACGCAGTGTGTTTTACGTGTTTTTTACGTGGTGGTTTTAATTGTTTTTTTGTTGATGGAGTTGTTTTACGTTGTACTTTTTCTCGTAGTGTTTTCTACGTTGTGTTTTTCTGCCGCCCATCGATTTTGACGCATCGAAGTCCGAGGCCAAAGACTCGAAACCGAAAGGCTTGCCCGAAATGCCGAGCCCCAAACACCAGAAATCCGAAATCAGAAAACCGAAACCCGAAGCCAGTCCGAATCGCGGAACCTGAACAGCGGAAATCCGAAGCCAGAAATCGATACCCGACAGCCGGCCCGAAACGCGAAACACAACACTTCGAAGTCCGAGCAAACCGAAGTTCGAAAGCTGGGCCCGGTAAAAGCATTGCGTGCAAAAAACACTTGCGTAAACCGCATCACAAAAAAAGCGTAACACATCGTGTAGGTCAAGTATGCGTCATTCATTCTGCGTAAAAATATTGCGTCACGAAATCAGAGTTTGAAGCCATGGCGTAATCAAAGCACTGCGTAGACAAGGATTGCGTAACACTCAAGGTGTTCAAAATCCGCTGCGTCAGAAGCACTGCGTTGAAAAAACACTTCGTTCGAACCACTGCGTAAAACAACGTAATTATATGTACACAGTTATTTCCTCATTGCGAAAACATCGCGGCGTACACAAACTTGCGTTAAGACGCTGCGTAAAACACATTGAGTTAACAAGACCCCGAGTATATCAAACACAGCATAAACACAAGACTGCGCAACTACACTTCGTGAAACATAAATATGTGTATCTGAATTCATTTCACGATTAAGACAAACTCTTGTTTGGGCTTAGCGATGTTGCTTCCTCAGGCTTTCCGCTTGCAAGGACACGCCGTCGCGCCTCGAGCTCCACGGCCGCGTGTCGTCCACCTGGACGCGGTAATGTTGGAGACGTTGGCGCGGTCGTGCCGAGTACAAGTACATCGAGTACACGCGGCAAGAGATCCCTGCCTGCCTCAAGTTGCCTCTCTGTTGGCCCGCAGGGACTTTGAAGCTGTCCTGCCTACCCCCATTCCTCCCCTCTACCCTACACCACCTCAAGTAAATGTCTCCCCCCTCGTGCTCCTCCTCACGTCGCAAGCCCACGCCCAGAGGACTCGGCACCTGTGCATCGGGATCTCCCCCCGGGCAATCGTCCGAGAGCTGAGCCGGTCGGGCAGGATTGCCCAGGGAACGCCGCTGCTGTCAGACTCCGCCCGTCGGGACTCGGATTCCGCTGGCGTGCCCCTTAACCAATACCCACGGTCCGCTCTCTTTGCTCCTTTCCGGCGGGACGAAAGGGGGGGATTGGGAAAGGGGGGGTTACGAAATTTGCTGCATGCAGCTGGTTTCGGCCCCACCGCGGGGCCCATTCCTCGATACATAGCCGCCTGCGGCGCCGGGAGGCGCCGAAAAAATCATCTACGTGAGCTGATTCTGACCCCCCCCTTTGCTATCCCCCCCTTTCGCCCGGCCCGAAATACCCACGGTCCGCTCTCTTTGATCCTTCTGCCCCAGGCCGCCTGCTTGTGACACACTCCCTTTCCTGCTGTGCCCCTCGACGCTCCCCGCGCGGAGCGCTCCAGCAGTTTGTTTCACCAGAGGGTGTGGGCAGTTCTGCGCCGAATGATGGGCCTGTTTTTACAAGAGGGATGGGGGGAAGGAGGAGGAGGAGGAGGAGGAGGAGGCGCCCCTCCCACTCCACTTGTGGTGGTGGTGGTGGAAGACACGCCCATCACCGGATGTGCCACCGAGATGACAGGGAGGCCCTGGCGAGTTGCCGCATAAGGCCGCCGACCGACCCCGCGCGGGCCCCGCCCGCGCGTCTCCCGGCCCACGGCCGAGCCCGACGGCACTTCGCGGTGCATCGTGGCGCCCCAGCCGCGCGCGGCAGCGCCTGGCGCCGTGCGACAGAAAACGAGCCCGAGCCTGTGACGGGGACAGCTCGGTTCTTCGGGCACTTCTGTTGAGTTTTCGGCGATCGCCTCACCTCTCCAGACGGGCTTGAGTTACACGGTCAGGAGCTGTGAATTCCTTGTCGTGTCGCGCCGCCGGTCTTGGCCCACCACTCTCCTGTACGACACGGTATATTTTTCCGGGCCCCAGGTGTCCTCGTCACGAGCTTTTCCCAGTCTCCCGCCCCGCGGAGCAGAGCGACACGCTATCCGCTCGCAAGGCATGGCGTGTCGCCAGGGCCGCCGCCGCGCCAAGCAAAAGTTCCGGATCCCCCCTTGAGCGACGCAGAAAACAGGGCTCGATTGTGTCGACATTCGCGCGTGAGCTGCCCACGCAGGGTTGCGCGTAAGCGCCCTCGCTTCCAGTGTAGCATGGCGCGCTTGCGGCCCGCGTAAGCTGCGGCGCAAGGTCGCTACGCCATCTCGCGTGAGACCCCTTTTGCCGGGGGTGGACAGAACCCCCAGCAGTGACACGTCGATTAGTGAATCGTCCGTTTTCGGTTCTCGAGAGGGCGCCGTGGCCGTTATTTTTCAGGTGTGCGCCCGCCAGGTTTGGGCCTCAGGTCGTTTTCACTAAGCCACGTTTTGCTAAAGGGAGGTCTGTCCATCCCCGATTTTGTTTACTGTCGTTCCGTTGGTTGTGGCCCTCCCTCCTGCCAGCACGCGCTGGGCAGTGCCCTGCAGACGCCGTTCACTGCGCAGTGCTGGGCGGCCGCCGTGCCCACCGCCGTCCAGCACTGCGCCGTCGGCGGCGCGGGCGCCTCCGGGGGCGGGGCGGGGCGCGCCGGAGGGGGCTCCGTCGGCTGGCGCTTCGGGCACGGCATCCTCACGGGCTCGACGACTTCTCGCCGATCGGCTTCGTGAGGATCAGGCCAGGCACTCGAGTCCACGCGCAGACGAGCGCGGCAGATGCAGGTAAATGTCGGCAGATCCCGCGGAAGCCGGGTAAGCCCAGGCATGTTGCCCAACGAAGTCTGTAGCAGATCGTGGCCTCTCCAGCGCGAGTCGAGGGGCGGCAGACGTCGTGAGGACCTCGGGCTCTGGGAGGTCCCGGGGGGCTGCGTCTCCTGCAAGGAGTGGCGGCCCCCTGAGCGGCGGCCCCCCTCGGTGGCGATTGCCGTTGGCCGCCGGTTCTTTTGCGAGGCCCCCCTCCTTCCATCACGTGATCCATCTCGACTCGACCGATCGGGCGATGCCTGGTTTATCCTCTAGCGCGCAGCGGTCGCTGCCCATGCCAGGCTCCCCGGGGGGTAACAGTAACGTGCTTGGCCCGCACGACGGACCAATCGCAGCCGAGTGGTATCAGTTCCAACCGTCTGAGAAGCTTCTCAACCGGACCACGTACAGTCAGCCGTCTTAAGCCGTACAAAAGGGTGTTGTTCTCCATCTGGGAGCTGTACAGTTTTGAAAATGAGCAGTGGTCACCCGTCTTACTAGAATCCCATGGTTATCGTATGAGAACTGTATACCGTTCGCCAGACAGTTGCATAATGCTTCGGAACACTCAGTCTTAATGTGCACTGTCTATATACAACTTCCATGTGGGAGCTGTGCAGGCTACCTGAGCGACCAGTGCGGCACTCCTGCGTGAAGCGTCGGTATTCATCGGATAATTGTGAAATCTCTGGTGAGAAGTTCATGATAACATCTATATGTTAAGTTGTGTGGCCAGGCGAAGAATATGTTCCATGTGTGCACGTCGCACAAGCGAGCTGTTGAACGTCATATTCCATCTTGATGGTTTGCAAAATACCGCGTGAGACTATTGTATCTTGCACTTGGTATATTACAGTCTCTCATCTGAGAATTTGATATATGTCAACTGAGAGACGTTTAATTCTCATGCAAGAATTGCTTCGAATACTTGGTAATGAGAGCTGTGCAGCTGTTTTTTTTCTGGGGGTGGTAGGTTTCTTGCGGGCATTCCATTTGCTACAACCGAGAAGCCGATAGGTTTACAAGGGAGACGCGCGACAGCTTTCACTTTGTATATGATGCGGGTGTCATGTGAGCGTTCACGGTGAAAGTGTATGGCGTGCCGCTGAAAAATTGACGAGCTGTCGTGTGAAAGACGTCTTGGTGCCCCGCTGGATCTGTTCAACTATCATGTAAGCGCGCGGAACTCTTTACACGTAAATGGCGTAGGCCCAGGGTGAAAGTTGTACAACCGCGTTTTTTTTAGCCAGGCGAAGGGCCCGACCATATGCAGTTGTGGATACCGCAATTATGAGTATCATCTTCGCCCGCGTTCCCTATGGGGCCACAACCGTGTGAGGGGCGTGCCGACATGCGTGGCGGGGCACATAACGCGAGCGAAGACGATAGGTCTCTGTGTGCGACATATTGAGGACGACTGAGTCTGACTGTGGATGAGTCTGCGCGCGCGTGAGTCTACGTGCGTAAATGTCGACGCCCATGTCGGCACGCCTCTCACGAGGATCGCGCCCGCTTCCTTCCGTTATTATTCTCCCTTTTTGCCCGTGCGCGCCCGCGTCCAAGGTTGCGGGCGCGGCGCCGCACGGAGTCCCCGCGACGCGCGCTGGTCTCCCCGAAGGGGTCCCGGCGACGCGCGCGGGTCGTCCGCTGCGCGGAGCAGAGAGAGCGAGCAGGCTGGCTCCCGCCCAGGATGCGCGGCCCGAAAGCGGCCTCAACACGTCGAATACGACGAAACACTTCCGAACATCGAACGTCGCCGCCATGCGAACTCCGCCATGGGGCCGCCATGCGAGTTCCTCCACGGAGACCTTCGGTGGAGCGCCTTGTGGGGACACGGAACGCTGTGCTGGGTGGCGGAAGACGCATGCAGGCGGTCCCACTGGGGCGTTCGGTGGAGCCCCCTTATGGGGCCACGATGCGCTGTGCTGGGTGGTGGATGACCATGCGGGCGGTCCCACTGGGGCCTTCGGTGGGGCCCTCTATGGGGTCACGGAGCGCTGTATTGGGTGGTGGATGACGCATGCGGGCGGTCCCACTGGAGCCTTCGGTGGAGCTCCCTGTGGGGCCACGAAACGCTGTGATGGGTGGTGGATGGCGCATGCGGGCGGTCCCACTGGGGCCTTCGGTGGAGCTCCCGATGGGGTCACGATGCGCTGTACTGGGTGGTGGATGACGCATGCGGGGGTCCCACGAAGGCCTTCGGTGGAGCTCCCTATGGGGTCACGAAGCGCTGTACTGGGTGGTGGATGACGCACGCGGGCGGTCCCACTGGGGCCTTCGGTGGAACTCCCTATGGGGTCACGAAGCGCTGTACTGAGTGGTGGATGACGCATGCGGGCGGTCCCACTGGAGCCTTCGGTGGAGCTCCCTGCGGGGCCACGAAATTTTGTGCTGGGTGGTGGATGACGCATGTGGGCGGTCCCACTGGGGCTTTCGGTGGAGCTCCCTAGGGGATCGCGATGCGCTGTACTGAGTGGTGGATGACGCATGCGGGCGGTCCCAATGGAGCCTTCGGTGGAGCCCCCTATGGGGCCACGAAGCGTTGTGCTTCGTGGTGGATGACCCGCGCGGGCAGTCCCACTGGAGCCTTCGGTGAAGCTCCTTATGGGGTCACGATGCGCTGTGCTGGGTGGTGGATGACGCATTCGGGCGGTCCCATCGGAGCCTTCGGTGGAGCTCCCTATGGGGCCACGAAGCGTTGTGCTTCGTGATGGGTGACGCATGCGGGCGGTCCCACTGGGGCCTTCGGTGGATCTCCTTATGGGGTCACGAACTGCTGTGCTGGGTGGTGGATGGCGCGCGCGGGCAGTCCCTCTGGGGCCTTCGGTGGAGCCCCCTCTGGGGTCACGATGCGCTGTACTGAGTGGTGGATGACGCATGCGGGCGGTCCCACTGGAGCCTTCGGTGGAACTCCCTATGGGGTCAGAAAGTTCTGTGCTGGGTGGTGGATGACGCATGCGGGCAGTCCCTGTGGGGCCTTCGGTGGAGGTCCTTATGGGGTCACGATGCGCTGTACTGGGTGGTGGATGACGCACGCGGGCGGTCCCATTGGAGCCCTCGGTGGAGCTCCCTATGGGGCCACGAAACGTGGTGCTTCGTGGTGGATGATGCGCGCGGGCAGTCCCACTGGGGCCTTCGGTGGAGCCACCTTTGGGGCCACGAAAACGTGTGTTGGGTGGTGGATGACGCATGTGGGCGGTCCCACTGGGACCTTCGGTGGAGCCCTCTATGGGGCCACAAAGTGTTGTATTGAGTGGTGGATGACGCATGCGGGCGGTCCCGCTGGAGCCTCCGGCGAGGCTTCCTATGGGGCCACGAAGCGTGTGATGGGTATGGTAAAGTGAGGGAGGGGTGTAACAAGCGAAAACAGGAGGGAGGGCAGGAGGAGGAGAGGAGGAGGAGGAGGGACGCGGGGCGTTGTTTCTTCAAAGCGAGGACCCAACACCACAGGATGGTTGGACAAAAACGCGTAGCAATTACATGGGTGCGCATGTGGTTGCATTGTCACATATGCAAACTGCAAC
Source organism: Prorocentrum cordatum (assembly GCA_963575745.1). NCBI lineage: Eukaryota > Dinophyceae > Prorocentrales > Prorocentraceae > Prorocentrum > Prorocentrum cordatum. The sequence continues at coordinate 477,196 of CAUYUJ010004224.1, forward strand.
GTCCCAGCACGGACTTGTAATCTGCATGTAGGACGTGTCGTGTGTCCACATGCGAGTTGTATGGCTTTTGCGCGGGCGTTGCATAGGTTCCGCTAAAGTGGCTGCGTGTGTATAACCGACTTGACATTTCGACGGTTCGAACGAAGGGTGTGTCCCAACCTTCGTGCGTGTTGGTTCTTCGCTGTGCGTCGAGTGGTCTCCATCTCGCCTCTCCCGCCTCCTATTTCCTCTTGGAAGGCACCGTGGCGTGGAAGGCAACGGGGGTCCTTTTGAGACCTCTTGAATGCTGCGAGCTGCGCGACAGTCGCCATTTTCGTGGGCTCCCTGGAAGCACGGCGGAGTGCATGGCTTCGCAGATCGTGCAGATATCGCACTTTGCTCTTGTGTATGAAGCGTGCATATGACTAGTCGTCTTGCGTGGACAGGAGGTTTGGTACGTATCGGGTAATTGTTGCGTTCACGGTGGAAGTGTGTTATCATAACTCGAGGAACAAAAATAGTGGAGTATTCCTTGAATGGTATGACAGAAGGAGACTCTGGAACTTCCCGAAAGGGCTGGAGGTGTCACGGAGGCTTGCTAGGCAATTTAGATAAGAAGCTCGGGAGTTCGATGGGAGCAGGTTTAACGCTTATCGAACGTTTCGAATGTTCTCGTTCCAGGAAGCCTCGCTATGTATATATGTATGTATATAGCTATATGTTATAAACAAGTGTGTTCATGTATACACATGTGCCATGTTCAGGGGTCTTGTCCGGATTTTTCGGGAATCGTAGCCATCTGTTCCACGCATCCGAGAAAAGGGGGTTCTCAGGTAAACATCCGTGGTCTGACGGGGATCTTTACGGGATCATTCTGGGATCCTGAACGGGATCTCTTGGGATCGTCACGGGATTTTGCACGGATTCCGAAAGGATCTTTCAAGGACCCGCACGGGATCTCTCAATTGTTCTGTCACGATCGGCGGGGGGCGATCAGGGATCCTCACAGGATCTCGCAGAGATGTTCATAGGATTTCTCAAGGATCGCCATGCAATATTTCAAGGATCCGGCTGAAATCGCCCAGGGATCTTGCAATAGTCCGTCATGGAAAAGCACGCGATCTCTCAGGAATATTTTTGTGGATTTCAAGGGACCCTGTCGTAACCTGTCAGGGATCCGTATGGAATTTGTCAGGAATCTTGAAAGGATACTTCAGGGTTCCGCACAGGATCTCAGGGATCCGGGACCTCCAAGGGATTTCGCAACGATCCCCCAAGGATTTTGTAAGGATGTTGTTGGGATCCTTCAAGATTTTCCCGGGAGTCCTACATGGATACCACAGGGTTTTTGCGAGAATTCTCCCGGGAACACGCAAAGATATTTCAGGAATGTTGCAAGGATGGCTCCGGGATCCTGCAAGGAAAATATTGAGATTTTGCAAGGATGCCTCAGAGATCCTGCAAGGATGCCTCAGGGATCCTGCAAGGATGCCTTCAGGAGTGCTGCAAGGTTACTTCCGGCATTCTGCCAGGATGCCTCGGGGATCTTGCAAATAATGTTTGCCGCCAGGGTACTCTTGGGATCCTGCAAGGATGCCCCAGAGATCTTGCAAGGATCTTCCAGGAATCATGCAAGATACCCCAGGGACGCTGGGGGATCCTTCAAAGATACCTCAAGGATCCTGGAAGGATATCTCAGTGATCCCGCAAGGATACGCCAGGGATTTTGCAAGGATGCTCCGGAACCTCTGCAAAGTCAGGCATCCTGCAAGGATGCCTCAGGGATCCTGCATGGATGCACCAAGCATCCTGCAAGGATCTTTCAGGGACATCTAACTTTTCGAAATTGGCTGGAAATGTTTTGGGTTCGTTCTGACGTGTTCGCAATTAGTTTAATTTGCGGCTGGGCCCCCAACAAGTTGTTGCGCGTATACTATGGCGATCGATGCGCAACCCATTCCTGGCGTGTCCCACCCCGTCCAAGCGTTACCATTACCCGCGCCCCCCGCGTAGCGACTGTTGCCAGACATCGTAGTAATCAGCAGGAGTCGTTTTCGGGGTCCCTGAATTGGTCTGTTTTTGTTCATCTTGGGGATTGTTCCTCGATTTCGATTGCCAGGGCCCGCTATTGGGCCCCGGACCGGACCGGACCGGACGGGGTCCGGACCGGACCGGACCGGACGGACCGGACCGGACGGTTTCGGATTGGACACATCAGGTCGTCGGATGTCAGGGAATTGCCCCAGGTTGATAACAAATTGTTTGGCTACGCCTTGGGAGGAGTCCTGGGGATGGATTTGGGCAGGTTTCGCGAGGGCCCGGGATGTATGTTTTTTTTCAGGGGCAGATGGGAAAGTCTAGCTGCGGGCGCCGCCGACCCTGTATGACCTCCACCAGGACCCCCGCTGGCGACCCTACCAAGGGACGGGCGGGTGGTAATGGGCAGTTTGAGGGTGAAGAAAGAGGCCTAACAGGTACTCTGTAGGGCTCCTTTTGAACACCTGGTGGCTCCTCAAAGGGGGGCCCGTAATGGCTCCTTTAGTGAAATTCCCTTCACCCCCCCAATGGGCCACCCCGCATTGCCACCCGCCAGACCCCGGGCCCCCCCACCCTTCCCTGGGTCCGTTCCCCATCCGCCGGGGAAGGGATCCATGGCAAGGGGCTTCTCTTGGACTGAGCTACCACTACAAGTACCATTATCAGTTGTACACTTTATATTAGAACAACGAGTACCACTACTTCTATTACTTTTCTGGCTTCTACATGTTCAATAGTATTAGGACTGCTACTACTACTACTAATACTACTACTACTACTACTACTACTACTACTACTACTACTACTACTACTGCTACTTCTACTGCTACTACTACTACTACTACTACTACTACTACTACTACTACTACTACTACTACTACGACTATTACTACTAGTACTACTACTCAAGTTACTGCGAGTGCTGCTACTACTACTACTACTACTACGTCTAGTGCTACTAATACTAGTACTACTACTTCTTCTACTTTGACTACTACTCCTACGATGATTACTACTAATATTACGACTACAGCTACTAGTGCTATTGCTACCACGTAAACTGTTACTACGACTACTACTACTACTACTACTACTACTACTACTAGAACAACAACTACGACTACTATCACTACTACTACGACTACAACTACTACCACTGCTCATGCTACTACTAAGACTACTACTACTACTACTACTACTACTACGACTACTACTACTACTACTACTATAACTACAATTACTACTTCTACTACTACTACTACTACTACTACTACCACCACTAGAACTACTACTACTACCACAACTACTACTACTACTACTACTACTACTACTACTACTACTACTATTACTACGACGACTACTACTACTACTACTACTACTACTACGACTACCAGTACGATTAGTAGTATTACTTTTACGGCTATTACTATCACCGTGATTTCGACTATTGCTATCACCGTTATTTCCCCTACGGCAATTATAATTATCATTTCCACGACTACTACCATTACGACCACATGTAGCACTAGTGCGACTATTACCAGTACTACTTCTACTACGACAAAAACTACTACTACCATTTACTACGACTACTACTACTACCACTACCACTACGACGACGACTACTACTACGGCCGCAGAAACATCCCTTATTATGACTACGACTATCATGAATAGTACGACGGCTACCCGCACTACTACTAGTACGTTTAGTACTAATATCCTTACTAGTACTGTCCGACCACATCTACTACGACCAGACGTAATACTACCACGGCTAGTGCTATTGCTACTACTACTACTACTACTACTACTACTACTACTTTTACTACTACTACTACCACTACTACTACTACTACCACTACTAGTAGTACTACTACTCCTACTACTACTACGGCGACTACTACACTTACTACTAAGAGTACCACTAGGAGAATTAATGCGACAACCGCAACTCCTACGACTACTATCCCCGCTACTTCCATTATCGCTGCTGCTACTACTACTTCTAGTGTGACTACACGTACTACTACTACTACTACCACTACTACTACTACTACAGAAACTACAACTACTACCATTATTACTATTACCGCTGCTACTACTACTACTACTACTACTACTGCTACTACTACTAATACTACTACGACTATCACGGCTACTACGACTGCGGCGGCACCTATTATCATGTTCAATATTACTACTTCTGCTACTGCTACTGCTACCTCTGCTGCTACTATTGCTACTACTACTGCTATTTTTCCGAATCGTACTACGGTGACTACGACTGTTATTACGATTCGGACTCTTTACCACGACCACTACTTCTACAACAACAATTAGTATTACCATGACGACTGCCACATTTCATTTTATTACTGCGACTACGACGACGACTGCTACTGCCACCGCTACTATTGCTACTACTACGGCTACGAGCATTACTTCCACCACTACCCGTACTACCACTGCGATTATTATTCGTGCAACGACTACTTCTTTGAGTATTAGTTCTGCGATTACTTCTGCTACTCATACTACTACCACTACCCGTATTACTACGATCACGACTATCACGACTACCGTCCCCACTACTACTACGATTAGTATTATTGCTACAACTGTTACTCCTGCTACGACTACTACTACTACTTCCTGCCACTACGACTACGACTACTCTACTACTACTACTACTACTACTACTACTACTACTACTACTACTACTATGACTAATACTACTACTACTACGACTACTACTACTACTACTACTACTACTATTACTACTACTACTACTACTCTTGCCACTATACTACGACTGCTACTGTTGCTACTGCTACTACTACGACTACTACCACGACTATTCATATTATTAATATTGATACTAAGACTATTAGTGTTACTATTACTTCTACTACTACTCCTACTATTACGACAACGACTACTACTACTACTACCATTACTACTACTATTACTATTACTAGTATTCTTACTACGACCTTTGCTACTACTACTACTACTGCTACTACTACTACCAGGGCTATTACTACTACTACTACTACTACTACTACTATTAGTACTAGTACTAGTACTCGTACTACTACTACTTCTTCTACTACTACTACTACTACTACCACTACTACAACCACTACTACTACTTCTGCTCCTACTACTACTTCCACTGTCATGATTATGATTGCTGCTACTACAAATACGACGGCTACGATTAGTATTATTATTATTACTACTACTACTACTATTACTACTACTACCACTACTACTACTACCACTACTACTGCTACTGCTCGTATAACAACAACTTCTACTACTACTACTACCACTATTACTACTACTACTACTACTTTTACTACTACTACTACGACTACTACTACTACTACTACTTCTACTACTACTACTACTACTATTACTACTACTACTACTACTACTACTACGACTACGACTACTACTATTATTACTACTACTACTACTACTACTACTACGACTACTACTTCGACTACTCGTATCACTACTACTACTACTTCTACTACTACTACTCCTACTACGACGAAGACGACTGCTACTACTACTACTACTACTACGACGACTACTACTACTACTACTACTACCAATAGTAATACGAATACTACTTCTACTACCGAGACTACCACTACTACGATTCAAATGACTACTACGGCCACGTTCCTCAATGTTTTTGTGATCGGCGGTTTGAGAGCAGGGCCTGGATAAACGGCAGGGAACGGCGACGGCAACCGCGACGTCGACGGCAACGACAACGACGATGGTTCGACGACGACCACTCAAACGGAACAGCGTCCCCCACACGCCGACAAGCAAGGTCTTCGGATTTTTGCGCGACGCGCCTTAGGTGTTGGCGCCATATGGGCGGTCTTTTAGCAGGGCGGGGGGAGCTCCTCAGAAGACAGGGGCGTTCTCATGAGGGCCCGTAGGCAGTCCTCTTAGAAGCCCCCCCCCGCCTTCTCAGAGGGCCGGCCATCTCGCGTCAACACCTTCAATTCGCCACCAGAAGGACGAGGTGGCGTCGGCGGGGTCAGATGGGGAGGTTCATGCAGGCATAGGACAAGGATGCATCGATATGGAATGTCTCATTGCCCTCTCAAGGCATTGGGCACCGCTCTGGAACGGCCGCGTCGCTCGAAGCATCATCCGATCTCGCCGGCTTTCAGTGGTCCCGAGGTGTTCATGCCCGTTGTCGCCCGCACCCGCTCCCCATCCCAGGGAGCAGGTGCGGGCAGGGCGAGGCTCGCAGCCGGCGCGGCACGGCGCGGCTTCCAGCCAGGACGCTGCTGCTCTTTGGCGCGCTCTGGAATGAGGCCTTAACTCCACTCTACCGCGTACGCGTTCGCACACCGTAGAAGATTCCTCTCGCTTTGCGGGGTTCACGTCCGTGTCCCAGGACCCCAAGCGGGCCCCAATCGTTGATTTCCATGCGTTTTTTCGTACATTTCTGGGCTCCAGAAAGGAGGGGGTGTACCCTGGTCGGCGGATGTGGCGTGGCTCCTGGGGGTACCGCGTACGCGTTCGCACGCCGTAGAAGATTCTACGATTCTACAGGCGTGCGGCACATCTGACGACCTCTTAATTCTCCGCTCTGGTGGCGTTCGCGGCTCGTGGCAAGCCTCTTGGAGGTAGCGGTGGCGCCTTTGGGGGCCTGTTGGGGGCCTTTTTTGAGCGTCTGTGGGCCTCCGCGGGGGTTTCTTGGCGGCCTGCTCGCCGTCTCGGGGCTCTTTCTGGGGTGGATGGGCTCGAAATAGTTGTGCGGGTTCTCCATCCTGGGCCCCTCTTGGAGCCTTTTGAGCTATCTTGCGCGCCTCTTGGGTCGTTTTGATGCCCTTTTGAGCTGTATTGGGACATTCTTAGGGGCCTTGTGGGTTGTCTTGGGACGATGTGCGGGGCCGTCTACGCCGTCTTGGACGGTGTGGACGCCCTAGATCCTGGAGGCTGAAAATATACAGTCGGGGCCCTGAAGAAGGAACCCTTTTGGTTGGGGAGGGGCTCCGCGTTCCTTAAGTGTTTCACAGCTTGCCTTAGGGTGTCCTTTGGTTTTCGATGGGAAATCAAAGTTTAACTTGTGGAAAAAAGAGGCCTCGTTCCTTATTCAGGGTTCCTTAGGTCAACGCCCCGACCGCACGTTTCCCCACGCAACAGAAAAACTGTTGTAGGCTTTTGAGGCTCTTTTGGGGGGCGGTCTGGGGGCCCTTTTGGGGGATCTCGTGGGCCCTTTGGGCCGTCTTCGGTCCACAGTGGGCTGCTTGAAACTGACTTGCACCGCTCCAGGGATTCGGAGGCGATCTGAGGCGTTTTCTTTTCTCCACACACGCACACGCACTCACACGCGCGCACATCACACGCGCGCACACGCACACAAACACACACACACACGCACACACAAACACACACACACACATATTGCAGAAGAAGTAAAAACCAGAAAGCACAGAACACAACAAAGAAAACTATCGAGGGTCCCCAGCAACTGTCAGGAGCGCTCAGTTCGGGAGCCTTGATGAGACGGGGGGCAACGCAAACGGGGTTCAGCCAGGGCACCGGATCCTGCAGGATCCTGCGAAGAGCCCTTCTGGCTGGCCCGGGTTTGCGAAGGCCTGCGTTGCAGTTGTTGTTCCTGCATTTCAGTTTTTTGGTTTCCTGCGGACCTGGGTCTGGATTGACCCGGGTCAGAAGATCCCCGACCAGTGGCTCTGGGGAGCTCCCCTCCACCTCTCAGGGCTGCAACCCCTGTACCTGTCAGGGTTGCTTGAGCCTTGGGGCACTCCGCTACCTGTTGAAAGCACGGTGGCGGATCTTGGCGTGCCTTGAAACATCTTGAGGAACCTGGTGCGAGCCTCAGTCTGAGGCTCGCCTCAGTCTGAGGCTCGAACCCACCGGAATTCTGGAGATCTTTGGAAGTCATGGATGGATAAATGTAAGGGGTGAAGACAAAGCTGGTTGATGTTCAAGTGATGTGAGGAGCATTGCGGGACTCCAAGATTCAGATTCAGACTCGTCATCCCTAGGGGCTGCGCGGTGCGAAACCGTTGCCACTCTGGGTGGCTGCTGCGGGGCCAGCGCGGTGACGTCTCACGCAGACTCATGGTAGATTCCACCATCAGTGGGGGGCTGCGAGGTGCGACGAATTCAATGCTCGAAGGCCGCAGAGGTAGCCAGCGCACTGACGACGTACGCAGACTCATATTCGATCTCGCCATGTCTGGGGGGCTGCGACGTGCGAAGCGGTCGCCATTATCGACGGTTGCAGGGGGGGGCAGCACAATGGCGTCCTACGCACAGTCAGATTCGGCCTCGCCGTCCTTGGGTGGCTGCGAAGCTTCAAGCTGTAGCCACCTTCGAGAGAGGCTAGGGGGGCACCACAGTGATGTATTACTCGACTCGGATTTGGTCTCGCCTTCCTTCGGGGGCTGTGAAGCTTGAAACTGTCGCCTCTTCCGAGGGCTTCTGAGGGGGGCCATCGTAGTGACGCCTTACGCACATTCAGATAAGACCTTTCCATCTTTGGGTAGCTGCGAAGTGTGAGACCGCCGCCGCTTAGTAAGGCTGCGGTGGGGGGGGCACCACAGTTACGCCCTACGCGAACTCAGATTGGACGTCGTCACCGCTTTGGGGCGGCGAAGTGCAGAATTGTCACCATGAGGGCTATGGGCGACGCGTGGCGCAATGACGCGGAACACCTGGACGCCCTGTGGCTGCATCTCTATGTGCTGTTCTCCAGGGCTTGACTGTCAACAGTCTTCTGGTGGTAACACAGCGGCGCGCCGCGAGCATGGAGAACCCGAGCCGAAATGTGCCGGGACGAGGCCGAGCACGTGGCAGCTCCGTGGCAGCTCAGTTCGGCCGCGTCACGGACCAGATATGCCCCTTCAGGACTCGGGAACTCGGCGGTTTCGTCGGCGCTGCTGCTCACCAGAGATAGTTCAAGGGTTGTTTTTTTTCTCCCTCATCGTTCCTCCAGTTTCGTCTTTGTACCACCCAGCCTCCCCCCATCATCCGCCTCCGATTCGTCCCCGCCCATTTTCTGTTCGGTCCTGGGGCCCGCCCCCGTCCATGCCGTTCTCGCGCCCCCATCGGAGTCGCGCGAGTCGCGCGAGCCTTCCACGTTGTTTCCGCTACCGGTTGCGGTCTTTGCCGCGGTAGCGCCCATGAGGAGGAGGAGGAGGAGGAGGAGGTGGAGTAGGAGGAGGAGGAGGGGGAGGAGGAGGAGGAGGAGGAGGAGGAGGAGGAGGAGGAGGAGTTGGAGGAGGGGGAGGGGGAGGGGGAGGAGGCGGAGGAGTTGGAGGAGGGGAAGGGGCGCTTCACACAAACGCATGGTTCAGTCCATCCGTCTTTGTGAAGCGCCCCTTTTCCCCACTTCGCCGCAGGGGTGCGCTTGGCGCCCCGCCCTCCATCACGAGCCACTTCCCACGTGGCCCCAGGTGGGAAATGGTCATCCTCCTGCTTTTCCTCCTCCTCCTCCTCCACCACCACCTCCTCCTCCTCCACCTCCTCCTCCTCCTCCACCTCATCCTCCTCCACCTCTTCCTCCTTCCTCTCCTCCTCCTCCTCCTCCTCCTCCTCCTCCTCCTCCTCCTCCTCCTCCTCCTCCTTACGTGTGCGCACCGATCCTGGCCAGGCCCAGCCTGGGCCCGGGCCAGGCCCGGCCAACAAATCGGCGCACGTGCATCGTTTTTTTTTTCGCAGTGGGGGGTCGTCGGGTGCGCCGAGCGCCCCCGTGCCCTTGCCTTGAGCGATTTCCATTTGGCTCCAGGCAAGACAAGGGGGCAATGCGGGTCGGGAAAATGGCCACAACCACAGCTTCTTGTTTGCGCCGCCTTCCAGCTGGCCGAAGAAGGAGCAGTGGTTGTGGTCATCCCATCTGCCTGGTGCCAAGTTTGACGAAGAGGACCACAACCACTGCTTTGCCTCTGCTGTCTGGACGGCGGCAACAGAAGAAAAGCAGTGGTCGTGGTCATTTCCCCGCCCCGAAGGTCGGGGGATCGTGGGGCGCGCCGGGCGCTCCCGTGCCCGTGAACAGTTCCCCACCTGTTTCAAGGTGGATTTCGAGCAGCAGGAGGAGGAGGACGAGGAGGAGGAGGAGGAGGAGGAGGAGGAGGAGTTGGAGGAGGGGGAGGGGGAGGGGGAGGAGGAGCTGGAGGAGGGGAAGGGGCGCTTCACAAAAACGCATGATTCAGTCCATCCGTCTTTGTGGAGCGCCCGCGCCCCACGGCGCCGCCCCCCTGTAGGGGGCCACGTGCGAACCCTACCCCTACCCCCCACGACTTCTGAGGGGGAGGGGGGGGGGGTTCACTTCGCTCGGGAGCGCCCGAGCGGAGTGAAGCCCACCCTCCCCCTCAGAAGTCGTGGTAGGTAGGGGTAGGGGCTCGCAGGTGGCCCCCTAGCCTTGTCCCGCCTGGCCCCGAGTGGGGCGTGGGGGATGGAGGGGTGCGCCAGGCGCCCCCCCCCCTTGCCATGGGCAAGTTCCCACCTGGCCCGGGGCGGGACATAGGGGGGCGATCGCGGGGTGCGCCGGGCGCCCCCCTTCCCGTGAGCAGTTTCCATGGGGGAACAAAAAGTGGTATAAACATAAGAAAGTGGTATAAACATAAAAACATAGGCATAGTAATAACATATAAACATAAAAACATACGCATAAAGACTTGTTTTGGGGGAAGAAGAAGTTACATACGCATAACAACTCGGAGGTCCGCGCGGATTTCTCGGATCGGCGCTGGGGCCCCCCAGCGGCGCCTCCGGCGGCCGCCCCTGGCGCGCTCCGCGCGCCCGATTGGGGGGGCCAGCGCGGATCCGAGAGATCCGCGCGGACCTCCGAGTTGTCATGTTTATGCCACTTTTTGTTTCCCTGTTCCAAGTGGTGAGCTCGGGGCGCCGTGCGATCTGCCCCCCGGGACGGCCCGCTGGAGTGGGATTGCTAGGGGGGGAAGCCTCTCACAAGCAGCGAACCTTTTGGGTAAGTGAACCACCGAGGGGTCGGCGGATTTGGAAAGAATGCAAGGCGGGTTGAAATCAGTGCGCTGGTTGAGCATTCGCTATTGCCGCGTTGTTGTTTTGTACACGGTGGCCGCAGACAGTAGCGACGACGTCGGTGACGATGTTCAAACCGAGCGACGAATTTGCTGCAGCTGGCTTCTCAGAGTTTTTCTGTGGCGGGAAGCGCCGACCCAGAGGCGTCGCAGCGTCGCGGTCGCATCATTTTGGCGACCAAATCGTGCACATGCAAATTTTCTGCCCCAGTGCGCATGCATCTTGTATCTACGACTGGCCCTGGCCAGTGCTGGTGAAAGCCTCGTGCTCCCCATGAGAGCTGCTTGAGCAAATCCGACCTTCCCGCAGGTTGCGCCCGTAGCCCGACGGGGCGAGAGTTTGGCATCGCTCGGACGTGTGCATTTTTTCCCGGCGGAGATCATGGAGGAGCATCTCGGATCACCTTGCGAAAATATTTACACGCGAAAGTCAAAACATGCACAGGGAGACGACGTCCGAGCCTTGGCGAGGCATTCGCCGGTAGCCGTACTGGACGAGGGGGGCGCGCACGCGTGCGGGATGGCATCCACAACCTGGGCCGGCCCCCCCCCCTGTCCCCTCATCTCCTCCCCGCCCTCCCCTTCCCTCCCCCCCCCTTCTCTCCCTTCCACGGCGACGCCGCTGGCTAGATCGGCGCCCGTGGGCAAGCATCGGGAGCAGAGCAAAAGACTCGCCGCCGAGGACGAGGACGACGAGGAGGGAGGGAGGGAGGGAGGGAGGGAGGGAGGAGGGAGGGAGGGAGGGAGGGAGGGAGGGAGGGAGGGAGGAGGGAGGGAGGGAGGAGGAGGAGGAGGAGGAGGAGGAGGAGGAGAGGAGGAGGAGGAGGAGGAGGAGGGAAAGGGGAGCCCCTCCTCCCCCGCAGCCATGGCGCCGAGGCCGCCCGGGAGGGGCGCCCTGCGAGGGCGCGCTCGCCGAGACCGAGGCCTCTCCGCCGGGGGGGGCCGGCCGCCGCCGCCCTCGGCGGGCCCGAGCAGGTGTGCCAGTCGCGTCGGTCGCGCGGCGGCGCGAGGCCAAAGCTCCGACGAGCGGTTTTAGTTAACGGGCGAAGAACGGTATAACATTAACTTTTTCGCTGTCGGGGGCGCCTGTCCCAGGGCGGCTGGAGTGTTTATACCCCTACGGTGGCACCGTAGCGGTATAAACTTTCCAGCCGCCCAGGGACAGGCGCCCCCGACAGCGAAAAAGTTTATTTTAGACCGTTCTTCGCTCGCTGATTTAGGGGAACGAAAAGAGTGGCATGAACATAAAACCTCGGAGGTCCGCGCGGATTCCTCGGATCGGCGCTGGGGCCCCCCGGCGGCGCCCCCGGCTGCCGCCCCTGGCGCGCTCCGCGCGCCAGGGGAGGGGGGTCCAGCGCCGATCCGAGAGATCCGCGCGGACCTCCGAGTTGTCATGTTCATGCCACTTTTGGTTCCCCTGTTCCACGTGGTGAGCTCGGGGCGCCGTGCGATGTGCCCCCCGGGACGGCCCGCTGGGGTGGGATTGCTAGGGGGGGAAGCCTCTCACAAGCCGCGAACCTTTTGGGTGAGTGAACCACCGAGGGGTCGGCGGATTTGTTATGTTTATGCCACTTTGTGTTCCCCTACGCTTGCCAGTCCGGGCGAGGCTCTGCTCGAGCGTCCGGGGGCGTCAGGCGCTCCGTGCGAGGCAGGCCTGCAGCAGCGCGCTCTGGGCCACGGGTTGTTGTTGCTGTTGCTGTTGTTGTTGTTGCTGTTGTTGTTGTTGCTGTTGTTGGTGTTGTTGTTGTTGTTGTTGTTGTTGTCGTTGTTGTTGTTGTTGAACTCTAATTACTGAAGAATAATTATTGTTGATCCCCCCCTCCGGCGGACATTGTATTTTTTCAATTGAAGTGCCCCTTCCGGGGCTCGCACCCTGTTTTTTATCAGGGAAAGTCGTGGGCATCAAACTGCGTTGTTGGCCCCCCGGACAACAACAACAACGGCTCCCGCCTGATACTTCCTCCACATTTACTCAGGACCCCCGCCCCCGCCTGGGACTTCCTCGCAGTTTACTCAGGCGGAGGCGCTCCCGCCTGAGACTTCCTCGCAAATTACTCCGGACCCCCGCCCCCGCCTGGGACTTCCTCGCAGTTTACTCAGGCGGAGGCGCTCCCGCCTGAGACTTCCTTGCAAATTACTCCGGGAGCGGCGCTCCCGCCTGGGACCTCTTTCACAACTGAGCATCAAACTGTGTTGTTGGCCCCCCGGACTACAACAACAACGGCTCCCGCCTGATACTTCCTCCACATTTACTCAGGACCCCCGCCCCCGCCTGGGACTTCCTCGCAGTTTACTCAGGCGGAGGCGCTCCCGCTCGAGACTTCCTCGCACATTACTCCGGGAGCGGCGCTCCCGCCTGGGACCTCCCTCACAACTGAGCCCTGCTGAACTCTCAATACTGAAGAATAATTCTTCTTGATCCCCCCCGGCGGACACAGTATTTCTCCCCGACCTGGCGGAGGGGTTCCCGTTGTGTGTCCCCCTGGGGGGGTCTGGGGGGGGACCCCCCCGGACAGGGCCCTGGCCACGGGCGGAACGCCGGCGGAAGACGGCCGAACACGGCACCATGCTGCACCATTTTTGTAGACGCGCTTCCGGGAGGCACGTACGGCCCTAAGATGATCCACAAGACGGTCCAAGAGGGCCTCGAGTCGCCGAAAGATCGGCCCAAGACGCCCAAGGAGCCCCCAAAACGGTCCAGGAGGCCTCCAAGAGGCTCCCCAGGAGAGCCCCAAGAGTCAAAATTCATTACTTTTCCATAGGTTTTTCGACGTTTTTCGTGTTCTCGCCTGTTCGGCTTCCCGCGCTCCAAGACGGCCCAAGAGGCCCCAAAGATCGCTCCAAGACGGCGTAAGCGGCCCCCAAGAGAGCGCCCAGACGGCCCAAAAAGCCCCCAAGACGGCCCAAGTCGCCTCCAAGACGGCCTCAGAAGGTGCCAGGAACGCCCCAAGAGAGTCCCCAGGGGGGAGGCAGGCACCGACATTTCGGGCTCCCCGCCCGAAGAGACCCCCAGGAGGCCCCGAAGAGGCCTCCAAGAGGCTTCAAGACGCCTCCAGGAAGCCCCCAGAAGCCTCCAGGAAGCCCCCAGAAGCGCCCAAGAGGGCCCCGACACTGCCTCAAGAGGGCCCCAGGACCTGACCTCCGCTCCGAGATGTACCGTCCTTTTTTGGATACCTTTTCATCCAAGAAGCTTGGCCAGAAAAGCCCCAGTCGAAATTTCAAGTTCCCACAAGTCCCCCAGAAAGCGTTGACGGGCAACGTGCTCAACTCACGCTCGTGTGCCTTCTGTCATCTTTTCTTGCGCACATCCTTTCCAAACCTGGTGGCTCGCATGGTCGCGTGCTGAGCTCACCTAATATGTCTCCGAGCCCAACTGCCCAAACGGACAACCACGGAACCAACATAGTGCACCATCAAGGCATTTTCTTCTTTAGTTCCGACATTTCGGGCTCCCCCCCAGAAGTCACCAAGAGGCCCCCAGGAGGCCCCGAAGAGACTCCAAGTGCCTTCTGTCATCTTTTCTTGCGCACATCTTTCCAAACCTGGTGGCTCGCATGGTCGCGTGCTGAGCTCACCAAATATGTCTCCGAGCCCACCTGCCCAAACGGACAACCAGGGAACCAACATAGTGCACCATCAAGGCATCCTCTTCTTTAGTTCCGACATTTCGGGCTCCCCTCCCGAAGAGACCCCCAGGAGAAACCAAGAGGCCCCCAGGAGGCTCCGAAGAGCCTCCAAGAGGCCGCAAGACGCCTCCAGGAAGCCCCCCAAAGCCTCCAGGAAGCCCCTAGAAGCGCCCAAGAGGGACCCGACACTGCCTCAAGAGGGCCCCAGGACCTGACCTCCGCTCCGAGATGCACCGTCCTTTTTTGGATACCTTCTCATCCAGGAAGCTTCGCCACAAAAGCCCCAGTCGAAATTTCAAGTTCCCACAAGTCCCCCAGAAAGCGTTGACGGGCAACGTGCTCAACTCACGCTCGTGTGCCTTCTGTCATCTTTTCTTGCGCACATCCTTTCCAAACCCGGTGGCTCGCATGGTCGCGTGCTGAGCTCACCTACTATGTCTCCGAGCTCAACTGCCCAAACGGACAACCAGGGAACCAACATAGTGGCCGCAAGACGCCTCGAGGAAGCCCCCAGAAGCCTCCAGGAAGCCCCTAGCAGCGCCCAAGAGGGCCCCGACACTGCCTCAAGAGGGCCCCAGGACCTGACCTCCGCTCCGAGATGCACCGTCCTTTTTTTGATACCTTCTCATCCAGGAAGCTTCGCCACAAAAGCCCCAGTCGAAATTTCAAGTTCCCACAAGTCCCCCAGACTGCGTTGTGTGGCAACGTGCTCCACTCACGCTCGTGTGCCTTCTGTCATCTTTTCTTGCGCACATCCTTTCCAAAGCCGGTGGCTCGCATGGTCGCGTGCTGAGCTCACCTACTATGTCTCCGAGCCCAACTGCCCAAACGGACAACCAGGGCACCAACATAGTGCACCATCAAGGCATCCTATTCTTTATTTCCATGGGTCTCGCATCTCGTTCCAATCACCTCTCGGCCAACTCCCACAAATCGTTCTGTTCGCCCTTTCCAGCGCGCTACCTGACCAAACCCGAGTTCTTCTAAGGCCTCGCATGGCCCCGTCCTGCGCCCACTTCGCCTCACGCATGGCAACTCGCTAATCTCACCCCGAAGGCCCCTCACGACAGTCTGAAGAAGGCCCCAGCAAGCCTCACGAACCCTTCCGCCGGAACCCAACTGCCCAAACGGACAACCAGGGAACCAACATAGTGCACCATGTAGGCATCCTCTGCTTTCCTTCCCTGGGTCTCGCAGCCTTCCAAGACGGCTTCAGAAGGACCCAGGAACGCCTCAAGAGAGCCCCCAGAGGGGGGGCAGGGACCGACAGTTCGGGCTCCCCGCCCGAAGAGACCCCGCCTCCAACACGTACCGCCGTTTTTTGGGGCCACCTTCTCCTCAGAAACGTGCCCGGCACAACCTCCCACGAAACCCGAGGACCCCAGGAGACTCACGCCGCAGGTCGTCCAATTCAGTCCTCATACAGTCAGACACGTGCCCTACAAAACCTCCAGCACAACCCGAGAGCCCCCAGGACCTCCACATCCCCCAAACTCCATCCTCTCGCCCGTCCTGCGACATCGCGTCCCCTCCCTTCCTGTGGCCCGCATGGAAACGTGCTGAGCCTACCTCGTGACTCACATGGTCGCGTGCTGAGCTCCCCCCCTCCCTTCCATGTGGCTCGCATGGACACGTGCTCAGCTCACGTCCTGCCTCGCTTGGTCGCGTGCGCTCCCCACCTCCAACACGTACCGTCGTTTTTTTGGTACCCTTTTCCTTATAAACGTTCCCTACACACCCCCTCACCATACCCGAGGCCGCCAGGGGCCTCCCAGGGCCCTCCGACTCCCTTGCCTCGCCCGCCATGTGCACCCGCGACACCCTCCCCCCGCCGGTGGCTCGCATGGGACCGTGCTGCGCTCACCTCGTCACTCGTACGGTCGCGTGCTGAGCTCCCCTCCAAGACGCACTATCTTTTTCTCCGCTGCCTTTCTCTCCGGCCTGCCGGTGGTGGCTCACATGGGAACGTGTTGAGCTCACCTCGTCCCTCGCATGGTCGCGTGCTCAGCTCACCTCCAAGACGCACCATCTTTCCTCCCGCTACCTTTCTCTCCGGACTGCGGTGCAACATGCCCCCAACATGACTTTCACGTTGCCCCATGGCCCCATGGCCTCCCCTGGAGCCCCCAGGATCCGTCGCCACTTGGATCCGACCGGGCGCGCGCACCCAAGGCCTGCTGCAATGTGTTTCACGTCTGGCGACATTCCTGCATCGCCATACCCCGAGCACACATGCCTTCGTCGACGCGTTGGCCGCGCACACTCACCAAGGCCTTCATTTCGGATTGGATTGCGACTCATGGCGACAATTGGGAATCGTCTCTGACAACGGGTCTGCAAACATGGAAGCCCCGTAAAGCCCAGCGTCAGGGCCTCACCACCATTACCGTGGAAGACTGGTGCATCGCCCTCGAAGTGCCCTTCAGAGGGTATCGCAATGACTTGCGCTCCGAGTACGTGCAACGGCTCCTCACAGCAGCGCGCCTGCTTCCACGAAGATCGCCATCGGAACGCACGACTCCAACCAAATGGCCTCGACACCTCACTACCGACTGCATCACCACATGGATTGCGTCTCAAGGAGACGCCTGGGAAGCGACCCTGGAGTCGGGCTTACAAGCATGGAGCCCTCGAAAGAGGCAGCGAAACGGCAGCACTGACATCACACTCGAAGATTGGTGCATCGCTTTGGGCGTGCCCTTCAAGGGGTACAACGACGACCTGCGCTCCGAGTACGTGCAACGGATCCTCACAGCAGCGCGCCTACTTCCACCAAGCTCGCCTGCGGAACGCACGCCCCAAACAAGATGGCCTCGCCACCTCACCACCGACTTCATCACCACATGGATCGCGTCTCAAGGGAACGCCTGGGAAGCGACCCTGGAGTCGGGCCTACAGGCATGGAGCCCTTTAAAGAGACAGCGGCACGGCAGCAGGGACATCACACTCGAAGATTGGTGCATCGCCCTCGGCGTCACATTCAAAGGATTCCGCAGCGACTTGCGCTCCGAGTAAGTGCAACGCATTCTCACGGCAGCTCGGTCGCTCGTGCAAGCATGGCCGTCCGACATCACCACCAGTTTCATACGCGCATGGGCGCGACGGCACACGTCTGATTGGGAACTCAAATTGCGACACACCCTCTCCACGTGCCCCACGGCATCCCACCGGCGAGGACCCAAGGACAGCTACGACGAGACTCACCGACAACGCCTGACGGACTGCATCGTCGCAGCCGCCGCCAAGATATACAGTGCCCCTGCCACGCACGCCGAGCCTCCAGGCCCTCCCGACCCGCCTTGGCCTCAGTGGCCACCTCTCCTCACCCGCGCATTCATCCAAGACTGGGCCCACAATGCACCCCCCACTTGGGAGACACAGTTACGACGCGGACTGTCCGTCTGGAAACCCGCGAGAAAGCAGAGAGGCCCCGACGAGGTTACGATCGAGGACTGGTGCGCAGCCCTCCTCATTCCGTTCAAAGGCTTCCGAAACGATCTGAGGCCCCAGTACATCCACCAAATCGTCGACGCAACTGCCATACTGCGAGCGGAGCCTCAGTGGCCCCACCACCTCGACGCGGCTTTCATCAAGCAATGGGCTCGCCAGCATCCGGAAGATTGGGAACGACACTTGCGCGCCTGGCTGGCCACGTGGAAACTCCACACCTCCCGCGCTGACGCCCCTGTCACTATCACAGCCTGGTGCATAGCGCTCGGCCTACCCTTCGACAAGCAACTCTGTGCCGCTCACGTACAGGAGTACATCGAGAAGATCGTTCATCAGGTTCACCTGCTGCTGCGCATCCCAATTTGGGAACAACCTCTCCGCCTCTCCGCCGTCGTGCAGTGGGCTAAGCAACATCCAGACGTCTGGCCTTCCTTCCTCCAGCTCGCTCTCGACACTTGCCCTTTGCAGTCCACGCACAGCGACGTTGCGCTCGACCCCGCCCTCGACGCGTGGTGCCTCGCCTATGACATTGACTCCGCCGACCTGGGAAGATATCGTCGGCAACGTGCGAAACAAATCCTTGCAGACACCGAGCTCTACGTCACCCTGCCGATTACAGCGGGCGATTTGCAAGCCTTACGGACATGCCCCTACGACACTCTGCACCAGGAGGCTGCCCGGAGCGCCCTCCGCTTATCCTCTACGTCTTCCCGGGATTCCTCCCGGTCTGACCTCATATACGAAGTTACGTACGCGAGGCTTTCCCAAACAGACTTGGCCATTGCACTGCGCAACTTCATCAACGACCACCGTCGCCCCCCCCAACCACACCTTCGACAGGAGCGTCTACTTCGCAAATGTCTACATCACGCCCTTGCTGCCCGCACGAAGATCCCCCGAATGGGTTCATCTTGGACACCCAGGACGCCACTATCCCCAGAAGAGCGTGCTGCGTGGAAAACCACCGTGGACCTCTTGAACTCCTTGCCCGACACCCCCGAGACATTCGACTGGGAAGAGGACACTTTGCTCGACGATGTTGTCGCATTCAAAGACGCGAACCATAGGCTACCTGCTGCTCGAACCCACCGGGGACAAAATCAAGCATACAATGAAGCGGAGCTGGCGCGTCAACTGGCAGTCACCCGACAGGCTCGGTTTGGCGACCAGCACAGATTCCACCCAGCTCTGAACCGCAAGGTTCTCTTCCGAGCCCAGCTCTCCGAAGAGGAGATTCGGCAATGGGAAGGGCAGCTGGGCCGCGATATCTGGACTGAGACGGCGATCTGCGACTCCTACCTTCCAGCCCACCTCCTGCGTGACCACGGCACTCGGCATTCCTTCTCTCGCCTACCACTCTGTGGCGCCCCCGTCGCGTGCTACCTCTGTGGTCATGGCTGCGATTCCAAGGATTCGTTATGCAGCACGCGTGTGGCTTTCTCCGCTTCCCCCCGCCCCCCCGCCACAACTCCATTCGTACCACTCCTGCCCCCCCCTCGCCTGCACGCCTCGTGTTATCTGCAAGCCAACCTCACCCACTAAATACACAAGGCCTCTTCATTACCCCCCTCTTGCTTTCTGCGACACACCCCTTCTACGCACATGCCCTCCGATTTGTAGCTGTTTGTCTCGGTTTACTCGTTCCCCGCGCTCCCCTCACTCGGGGATGGCGGCCTCGCCGAGCACCTGCCCGAGGCTCACTGCAGTGTTGCCGGACTCGAGGCCGTGCGCCCCGAGGAAGAGTACAGAAAGCGAGTTTTCTACTACGAGGAGCGTGACGGCCCGTTTCCTGTCGCAGGACAAGAAGTCCGACGCGCCGTCAGCGCGCGCGCACGCCATCGGACGCACAGCTACCTTGGAACGCACAAGATCAACCACGACCTTCCACTACACAACGGCCAAGAGCGGGGTCTATCCAGCTGCGCTGTGTGCGCCATGATATTCTGGAAGGAAGACCTCGAAGAGTTCGAGCTGTTCGACCCGCGGCCCGCCGAAGGCTCTACAAACGGGCCTCGCCCGGACCTCGACGAGGATTACGACGGCGATGATGGTGAAGTCCAACGCGGCTCCGCCCAGGTGCACTCTCGCGCACGCACACTCAACGACCTCCTCTCAGCAGATGCCTACATGGACCGATGGCGGGCTCCCGAATCATCAGGGGGCCACCGCACCCTGCCCCGAGCAGAGGTTCACGGCACAAGCGTCGTGCACCCTTGGGCCACGGCTTCCGACGGTACTGCCTGCCGTTGGATACTGGACACCACAGCGATCCCTGTCTCCATGGACGGTGGCCCCGGCCTACTCCCGGACAACACGCTGCAGCCGGACTCCGAGGGTCGCTTCCCCTCCATGCCCACGTGCCTTAGCTGCAGGCTCGACCTCTCCAAGAAAACGCCCCTCCTCCCTCGGTACGCTCTGGCTAACGACAACCTCATATTGCGAGAACCTGTCGCATTCCGGAAAAACGGTGCGAAGCTGTCCCCCATGACGTTCGCCATGCTCGCCCTCGCCCGCATGCTCGTTCGGAAAATAATCGCCGAGAAGACAAAGAAGGCAGATCCCCGCACGAAGCAGAAGGGGTTGCGTAGAAATTCCATTTGCTTCCCGCAGGCTTACGCCAAAGAGCTCGTGACACAAGCCCTACCTGCCGAACACGAGGTTTCTCAGCAGTTCTTCGCCGACGGCCTCTCCATCGCATTTGCCGGCGCATCCGTAGACGACTTGGATAAAGCTACGTGGGCTGAAGTCCCTCGAGAAGCATACGTGACGGCAGTGCGTTTCTGCGTGGCGCACTCGGAGGCTTACCACGCACTCGACATTGACGAGAATGAAGCCGCACGACGACTCCAAGAAGCAGGACACAGCTGCGCAGAGGTTCTCCAACAAGCCACCCGCGTAGAGGCCACCACACATACGCCGCACCTCATCCCTGGACCTGCCACGCTCGACGCACCCGAAGTCCCCGTGCCAGAAAGCATCATCACAGAGGACGGGAGAGCCATGGAAGATCCTACCGCCAGACCGACGCCCCACGTCGACCCCGACACCGCACCACCGCCTGTACGCCCAGAGACCACCGACGACCTTCACCCCGACTCCGACGACGTCAACCTCCACTGCGCCGCAACCGACTTCTCCACGGGTGCGCTGGACGCTGACCGAGCAGCTTGCGAGTTCGCCGCCAAGCTCGAGCTCCTATCCTCCAAACTTCCCACAGATGCACCCACAACCGACGTCGCCACCGAGATTGAGTCTTTGCAGGCCTTGGCAACATACCTGAATTCTGACGAATGCCGCAAGCAGTTGGACAGCACTTTACAGGCTATGGAAGCGGCAGAAAGCCGAGAGCCTGCCGCCCGGCAACACCCTGACGGAACTTGGGTCATTCCTACAGGCAAACGGCCACTGTCCATGTACGACAAAGAATTTTGGCAAAAAGCCTTTCCCCACCTGTTTCCGTACGGGGATGGCGTCTACGGCATCGACCGACGCCGCCCGTTGTCTTTCCAGCAATGGTGTCGCATGCTCCTGCTACGTGCTGAGCTCCGCTATCAGGTCCAAGAAACTTTGCCACATGACTGCCCTCTTGTAAAGCGCGGCGCTCGACCGTGTGCGCAATGCGCCAGAGGAACCACGCCGTTCGTCCCACCAGCCCAACCACGCTGGGGCGCCGATCTCGACTTCCTATGCGTCCTGTACGACTCCTGGCGCAGGATGGAGCTCACGCGCAAAGCCGGAGCCCACGTGCGACGAAGAGGTTTCCAAACCAGCGTCAACCTCGTCTGCCAGGCCACGGGGGCCCAACTCCGATCCGCTTTCGACTCCATGGGTGATAGAGCCGGATTCCGTGAGTGCTTGCTTTCTGACAACGCTCCCGCCTCGTTGCGGGAGGCCGTGCGCAACCTCCTCTTCTTCAGCAGCGACGTTGTCGGTTCCGAGGGTGCTCGTCAACAGCTTCGCCACGAGCAGATGGGGGACATGCTCCGATTCGGTGGCATAGGAGGCTTCCTCACCCCGAACGTTGCGGACACCCGGAACCCTTTAGTGGTGATCCTGCATGCCGGTTCCCTCAACCACACCAGCGGAGGACCGACCTCTGCTCAAAGACGCCCCTCCCTCTCCCCCATCCTAGGTTCCCCCCGATGTTTCTCACATCTTCGCACCGCTGAAAAACTGGAAGCCTTCCCTGCCATAAACTTTCCTCCCCGGCGTCTCCACACCCACCCTCCACGCACTTCAGCAGTTGTCAGGCCCCCTCCCCTTCCAGGACTCGATGACGACGGCGCCGCGGAAAGGTATTCCATCTCTCTCCTCGACGAGAACCCAACGATGCCAACAGCGCAAAGGATGCTAGAAATAGTCGCCAAAGACCCTGTTGCGCAAGCGAGGTTCTTCATTATCTCCGAGCTTCCGGCACCTTCCGCCGACCCCCTCCGCATCGCCGATTCCCAAACACGTCTGTCAAACAGCGCTGGCTGTGGCTTCCCCGGCCCCCCCACCCCTGCTCACCCCTGCACCGACTCGGCCGCAGGCCGGGAGACGGCCAGCGCGTGGAATACCTAGCCCACCAACCATCTCCTTCGAGCGCCACCCTGGCCCCCTCATTGCCCCCTCCGCCTTGGCCTCCCTACACCTCGCCGTTATCACCTCCTCCGTCTGCACTAAGCCACCGAGCGCCCGACAGCACCGGGCCCGCGGTTCAGCATGCGATTGTTCTGTGAACATATCTTGGGAACTGGGCCCTTCGACGAGTTGCTCCAGCACAATGGGGCAGCCAACGGAGTCGTCTCTCCTGACGGTTACGCAGCTTCCGCCGTGGGAGGCGGGATGAACATGATTGCATCGTTGAGCGGCCCCATCGAGGAACAAGCGCGCCTGAGCACGCATTCCCACATGGTGTTCCACTTCGTCAACCGAACGTCTCAATCATGGTTGCGCTCCGTCCTCCGCAAAGACACAGCCGAGGCGCGATCGACTCTGCAACGTTGGCAGCGCGCTGTGCTCCAAGCCGTCGAGGCCTTACAGATTACATCTTCCGCTACTGTCCCACTGCACTTCGTGGACCACGCCTCAGAGGCTCCACCCCTCAAAAGCACCCCTTACCTCGAGAGGTGGCAGCGCGAGGACAAGTTCGACGGCGACCTCGAGGGCGACCGAAAGGACCCTACCAGGCAATGACTTCTGGTTCCTCCAGCGCCCGCCTTCGTCGACCATCATGTCCTACGCTACCTACAGACGCCGCGCGACGCGACCACAGGCACCCCAGTTCGAGAACGCGCCCTTCCTTTGACAGGCGCGACACTTTCAAAGCTCCCGCACTACCGCATCCTCCCAGAAAAGCAACCATCGTGCCCATGCGTCGGCTGCGCGGCGAGGTCTCAGGTCTTCGCGACCGCCACCCGCGACGATGCGACTACGCAGGCCGAAGCTGCGGCTTATGCGGCTGCATTCGCAGAAGATCACTGGAACATCAGCAGCCTCAGCGGCCACATCCATCAGCACCATGACACATGCTTCAAGTACATAGAGGATGGCATCTCTCGCAAGCCTCAACACTGCCGTTTCGGATTCGTGTACTTCGTCAGACTCTGGCTGCCGTCCACCACCGACAGCCCAGGTCAAGGTGAGGCCAAGGAGCGGATTGTAGAACGGCTACTGGCCCGCGTGGGAAAGGAGCCACAGCTGCCACGAGTACGTGGCCAGCCTCCTATAGACACTCAGTCCATGCCTATCCTGGCCGACACTGGATTGTTCACCGATGGCTCCCTTGGTGCCAGCGTCGAACCCGACGACAGGCAGGCACGCCGTGGGCGCATCACCCCAGAGAGGGCAGCACGACAATGGCAGGAAAGGTTGCGCACAAAGGGAATTTGGATTACCAGGATTGTCGCCGCACCCTCACGGACGGGTATGAGTACGACAACTCCGAGGATTACCTTCGGCCGGATACCCCGCTAACTAAGCGAGCAGGACTTCCACCCATCCTGCACATGCACCGCGATGGTCTGCGTAGCTTGAAATTCCTATCCGAAAGTCTCCGAGCCGTCTTCACGCCGTCTTGGACCCGTCTTCCAATGCATTATGTAACGGCTCTCTTCTTCGCTTTCCTTCCACTCCTTTCACACGCACAGCCTCTGCAGAGCTGGTGGCTCGCATGGTGGCGTGCTGAGCTCACCTCACACGGCTTCAGTCTGTCAAATGGTTCGAATGATGACTTGCTGTGCTTACTTCGAGGCTCGCATGGCAACGTGCTGAGCTCACCCCGAAAGCCACCAAGGACTCTGAAGACACGCACTGGAACCCTTATGAGGCCTCCCACTGGGAACCCACTTGGCCCAAACGGACAACCAGGGAACCGACGCAAAGTTCCTCCAGGGGTCCACTTCTTGGCCGTTCTCTGATTCGTATCTCACCCCTACGTGCACTCTGAGGGCGGGGGCATCTTAAGCTTTCTCGCACCCCGCCTTCTTGGAGCCGTCTTCACGCCATCTTGGTTCCGTCTGTCAATTACTTCACATGCCTCGAATGATGCCGTGCTGTGCTCATTTCGAGGACCGCAGGGCAACGTGCTCAACTCACCCCGACGGCCCCCAAGGGACTCCGAAGACACGCACCGGAACCCTCATGAAGCCTTCCATTGAGAACACACTTGGCCCAAACGGACAACCAGGGAACCGACAAAAAACTCCTCCAGGGCTCCACTTCTTGGCTTTTCTCTGATTCGCATATCACCCCGACGACCCCTCTAAGGACGAGGCTATCTTAAGCTTCCTCGGAACCCACTTGGCGCAAACAGACAACGAGGGAACCGACATTATGTTCCTTGTCAGGTCCACCTCTTGGTTTTTCTCTGATTCGCATCTCACCCCTACGGGCCCTCGAAGGGCGAGGCTATCTTAACCATTCTCGGGCCCCACCTTCTTGGAGCCGTCTTCCCGTCGTCTTCGATCCGCCTTTGAATTACGATTACTTCATATGCCTCGAATGATGCCGTGCTGTGTTCCCTGCGAGGCTCGCATGGCAACGTGCTGAGCTCACCCCGAAGGCCACCAAGGACTCTGAAGACACTCACTGGAACCTTTATGAGGCCTCACACTGGGAACCCACTTGGCCCAAACGGACAACCAGGGAACCGACACAGAGTTCCTCCAGGGGTCCACTTCTTGGCTGTTCTCTGATTCGCATCTCGCCCCTACGAGCACTCTGAGGGCGGGGCCATCTTAAGCTTTCTCGCACCCCGCATTTTTGGAGCCGTCTTCACGCCATCTTGGTTCCGTGTTTCAATTACTTCACATGCCTCGAATGATGCCGCGCTGTGCTCATTTCGAGGACCGCAGGGCAACGTGCTCAGCTCACCCCGACGGCCTGCAAGGGACTCCGAAGACACGCACCGGAACCCTCATGAGGCCTTCCATTGAGAACACACTTGGCCCAAACGGACAACCAGGGAACCGACTAAAAGCTCGTCCAGGGCTCCACTTCTTGGCTTTTCTCTGATTCGCATATCACCCCGACGACCCATCTAAGGACGAGGCTATCTTAAGCTTTCTCGGACCCCACCTTCTTGGAGCCGTCTTTACGCCGTCTTGGATCCGCCTTTCAATGCACACTGTAGAAGCTCGAACCTCTTCTTCGCGTTCCTTTCACTTCGTTCCACACGCGCGCCCTTTCCAAAGCCAGTGGCTCGCATGGTCGCGTGCTGAGCTCACCTCGCACGGCTTCAGTACCTCAGATGCCTCCAATGCTGCCGTGCTGTGCTCATTTTGAGACTCGCATGGCAACGCGCTGAGCTCACCCCGAAGGCCACCAAGGGACTCTAAAGGCACCCACCAGAACCCTCATGAGGCCTCACACTGGGAACCCACTTCGCCCAAACGGACACCCAGGGAATCGACGCCAAGTTCCCTGTAGGGATCAGCTTGGTTGCTTTCCTCTCAGTCGCATATCCTCCCTGCGAGCTGAGGGCGAGGCCATCTTGGGCTCTCTCGGAACTCACCTTCGGGTCGCCAGGACCCTCACGCTCCCCATCTCCTTTTACCGGATGTCGGCCGATTTCACCATGCCACCAACGGACGGTACGCCGATGCTGCCGCCCATCGGGTGGTATCCTCGTTCTTGGGACCGCCGCCGACGACAACAATGCTCCTGCTCTGCTGCAAGCAGACGTGCTTCGTCTCCTGTGCGAGACACGGCGCTGCTGAACGACGCCGCGTCGGGGACGCTGTCCTCAGCTCAGAGGCACTGGCTATCCGCACCAACCTCGTTTACTCAGTGGTCGAGTCCATCCGCAGTGGGATCCAGACGAGCTTCTACACTTGCGACTACAACACGAAGCCCAACATGACATGTGGGCCTCTTCTGCAGCATCTCACGCACGGCATGGAACAGCTCGAGGCACAGATGAAAAAGAGAGCACGACACCGCAGATATGACAGCTTACCTGCAGAAGGGTGCCGTCCACAACGCAGACTGCAGACCTGGCGCTCTGGTGGCAACCGCACACGCAGGCCCGACGCCCCTATCAAGCTCGCAGAATGAGGCACGCCGGCGCCTCATCCGACTCTGGTCCTGGGCGAACCATGCCATCATGAAGGGATGCTGTTTGATGGCTCTCCAACTTTTAACAGGACGGGAAACTATCCGAACACACAAGCACTGGCGAGTCATGATGAAACGCCCGGTCTGGTCCGCTCGGGAAACCCTGAGGCAATTGGAGACTGGAGCCGCCGACGCACCACCTGAAACCCACCACAAGTTGTCCAACATCCAGCTGTTGCGTCCTGCGCCGACCCCCCCTCCCCTTCCCGAGGCGTGTCCCCCGACCGCGGCCACCAACGCCACCCCAGCGGAAGACCCCGCAGTGCGCCTGTCCACGGATGCGTTCTACGATGATTGGTTGCACCGAGGCTCCTTAGGACCTTTTGCCAGCATGGGGTACTACCATTATGCCATGTACGTCCACGTCTGCCCACGCGCTGAAGCAGAGCTACGCGGCATCAAGCACTTCCCCTTCGAGGCCCACTACTGCAAGGCGGCGACTACTGTACAGACTCTTCTGGAATCGCCGCCGACACCGTACCTACATGGCATCGCCTTGTCTACGCAGGCTTCCGACGCTTCCACCCATGCGATGACGCAGCAAACCTTGTTCAGACCAACGAGGTGCCAAAACAAGGAGTGCTGCAGAAGTCCTACTGCTCATTCTAGCCGTTACCTCGCTCATGCAACCTCCGCCAAGACTGACACCCTGCACGGCCACATTCGACCGACACGTACGGCAACCCCGCGCAAAGGCATGGACCGCTGCCTGGAACCGTGGCGAGCTTTCGAAGCTGAACAAATCACACTGGCCCAACGCGCCGATGCCAAACTACAGCGTGCTCGCCGTGTCCCTACTCTTCTCGATACCACGGCCCTTCGGTCATGGATGGTCGACGGGGCCCAAACTCACTGCATGGTCCACGACTGGTTGCTCCCGTGGCTTTGTGGAGCGCACCGGCACTGCTACGTTGGACCATGGTCCGGGGGAGGCGCGCTGCATTGCAGAGCACCACGCATTGCCGGTGCACGCGTTCCGTCCTCGAGGAAGCTTTTCGTTCGGACGCACCACGCCCAGCACGACGGCCAGCCCGCAGGCTTCCTCCAGCCGTTGCCACCCGACGTCGCTCGGAGAATTCTCGGCTTCGTCTCCGACGTCATCGACTACAACGCCGAAGCCTTACGATTGAGCAACACCCCCGGCCTCGCCAACACCCGCGCACAGGTAGCTGACCCCACCCAGGACTCAGCAAGCACTGCACCCTTCACCTCTTTCGGCGTGCACGACGAACAACTTACGCCGAAAGAGTTCTTCGCGCTAATTACGGTCGACAGCAGCGCTAACTGGAACTTCATGGCCGAGGCCCGGAAACGACCACGACCTGCACTATTGCATAAAGGAGCTTTCGTTGATGATGACGCGCACCTTGGCTTGCAGGCCGCCAGGGCTGACGTGGGCGACATCGGAGACCCCGCTGGCGCAGACCCCGAATGCGACGACGGCACCGAGCGCGACACCCCGACCGGTGTCCAATACAAACCACACGTGCGTGTACGTGACTCCGACGTGCTGGACGTCGTGCACCGACATCTGTCTGCTGGAAAATTGGACAAACGGTCGGGCGACAGATTTGTCCGCATCCAGGAGTTCCTCAACGCAAAGGCCCACCTCTACGAGCACCTCCGCGAGCCTCGGACTACAACCCCTACTCTTCGGACTGGGTCGCAGCACACACCTGCCGCAGACCACCTCGCCATACAGAGGCTCCGCGCCCTCCCTACCATATTTCTCCCCGCTCCTTCTTCAAGTCTTTCCCTCCTTCCGCACCTCCACTGCCTTTGAACTCGTAATCCCCCCCGATTCTCCTCTCGCAATGCCCGCAACGATGCCCTCCCCCCAACTCACACAGGCAACAACGCTTGCGAGAAGAGCGCGCCGCCCAAGAAGAACGGGAGGTACGCGTCGCACCACCTGAGCATGGCCACGCCGAGATCCCCGACGACGACGACGAGACTCCTTTGGAGGCAGCGTTCCTCCCAGACACGCCCTGGGGCTGCTCCCCCGCCATGTGCGCGCGAAAGCTGATGGCTGAGCGACTGCCCCGCCGCGTCGGGCATACCGACACCTACCGCATTCCTCAAGATCAATACGAGGCCACGCTCTTCTGTATATCACCGCTCCAAGCGCTGTGTGACTTTGCAGCAGGCCGCGGACAGCTTGCCGAATTCCGAACAAGCGCTGGCAGACGGCAGCTCCTCATGGACGTTCCCACCAGACTCGTGCAGCGCGTCTTCCTGCACGGCCCTGGAGGATCTGGCAAAACCTTTTTCATGACTCAAGTTGTTCTACCTGTGTATGATCACTTCTTCCCCGGTTGCACCCGCGGGTTCGCGGCCCAGAACAGCGTTGCGAGGCTCATTGGTGGCGCCACTTTCCATTTCATGGCAGGCCTGACTCGCCAGCAGACTCTCACCCGAAAGCGTCCTTCCAGACAAGCCCAGGAGAAAATGCGACACCTTTGGGGCCACCTCGTATTGGCCATGATCGACGAGGCGAGCTTAGCTGATCCTCAGCTGTTGACTGTCCTTAACGCAAGAGCGAATTGGGGACGCCACGGCCCCGCAACCTTGACCCTGCGTCGTTCACGGATACAACTTTCGGGAACATACTCGCGCAGATCGTCATGGGGGACTTCATGCAACTGAACCCCGTCCGAACGCATTCGCCACTGCAGACATTTCTGCGCGGCACTGCAATACACGTGCCCCGCGCTCCCACTTACGACGGCATGGACAAAGACCAGCGCATTGAGAAGGAGCGTCTCGACAAAGAAGGCTGGGACATCTTTGATAGGCTCTCGGAGTCAGTTATCCTCTTCCACGGGTGCCACCGTTTCGCGCCAGGGGATCCCTTACCAGAAATCCTGAAGATCATGCGCACACCTGGGGGGCAAAAACTCCCGCCCTCCCTGAAGGAGCAACTCGCCGCTCGATGCGTATTGCATCGCGACGTCGACCAGCGTGCCGACCCGTCCTACATTCTCCACGACGAGTCCGGCGCTCCCACTGCCATGCCTGGCTTCTTCGCCCAAGGGTACCACTCCGCCATCAACTGGGAGACCGTTGGCCGTAAACAACAACTGTGGGCTGCACTGTCTGCCCCCTTAAGTGGAGGCCCAGTCGCTTCGCGCAACTCTACCAGAGGGTCGCCGCAGTGCATTCGCTGGGGCTGCCCCCCGGCACTATGCAACCGACTCTTCTCCAGTGACACGCTTCGAGGGGCGCTCTGGCTGCCCGCCGTCTGCGACCGCGTACATCGCTACCTCCAGCCTTGCGGACAGCTACTCTATTACGTCCAAGCTGTCGACATCCCGCACCAGGCCGTTTACAGGTCACGTCCAGACATGTACACGGACGCACTCCAAGTGGCAAACATGAGCTCCAAGACTCCAGGACTCATGGGTATGCTCTTCAAACGGCTGCCGCCGTCCGCCGCCCCCAAGTCCCACGCCGGGGGAAGCTCATCAAACCGTGTCTCTCCTTTCCGAAACCTACATCTTCATCCCGCCGCAAGCGAGCTCTTCCCAAAGCACCCCCACGCTCACACGCACGCACAGTGAGCGGACCACCGCACCGACCCCTCCTCCACTGACAAGCCCAAGCGGTAGAACGAGCGCCCAGACATCATCAAGTTTGCAGCGCCGCGTGGCCGCTGAACACCAGTGGCTGGCGGACCTTTGTATCTCGGCATGCGGGCGAAGCTCACAAAGAAAATATTAGCGCCAGAGCTCGTCCAGGAAGCGCCTGGAGAAATCGTCGGCATTGCTTTCCACGATGAGGAGGCCTTTGGCAGGGGCATCGCCCGCGGACGTCCACGACGCCCTCCTCCGGACCACCCTTGCTGGCAAACAGGTTGGGTCCTCCTGGACCGCTTGCCGCGTTATGTGGAGTTCCGCGTGACGACGCCACAGAGGATTACACCGGTCTGAAGAAGCCTGGCGCGTGGCATCTGGAACCAACACATGACACGTGGACTTTCCAATGGCAGGTCCGTGCCACGGTGAACTACCCACGCGCCATGCCAACGCACAGACTCCAGAAACACGACGTCCACATGACCCGATGCCAACTTCCCACCGCGCCAGAACGCGTCGGAACATTTCAGAGCATGCAAGGCAAAACCGTCCGCGGGCCCAGCGGACAACCCATCGGTCACACCATCGACTTGCGCGAGCCCGACTATATGAGTGACCCCGAATACAAGCAGCACCTGTACATGATTCTCGGAAGATCTCAGCGCTTATCGTGGTCCCTGTTCGAAAACTTCCCCCGCTTGCCTGAGCCCGACGCCGGCGGCAACGAATTCGATTGGCATTGGTTTGAGGAAGGCCCTCCTGACTACTTGGTGGCATGTCTCGATGAATTAGAACGCCGTGCTGCGAGAACGAAACCCTCCATTGAAGCCGCGCGTCGTGCGCTAAAGATCTTCCCAATTTGGGATCACGCGCCTCTGGCTACGAAACTTCCCCCTACTGACCGACATTGCATCTACGACGCTAAGGCCTGGGACGAAGCGCGCTCCAAGATGCCCACCACCCACGCCAACCAACTCCGACCATCCCATCCCTTGGAAGAGGACGCTGCCTCTCCCAACGATCAACCCGACGCCCACCCCACCACGCAAGCGCAGCGGCCACCCCCACCACCCAACACGAGGCCCACGAACCTTACCGCTCCCAAGACCGACCTTGGCGTCGGACACGCCACGAAACGCCAATGCACGACCTTCGCCGCGATGCGCCCGACCGCAGCCCCAGACCCCGCTGACGACGCAACAACACCTACCAAACCCACGCCCCACACACGACATCAACCGCAGACGCTCACACCCACGGGCGACCTCAAAAAGCACAAGACTAGCTCCTCTTCGACGGAAGGCACCAACGATGCCCCGCCTCCCACGAAATCCAGGAAGACTACACCTGCAGACCCGATGCCTCCTCCGCTACTACCTGCACCCAAGGGCCGTGACCATCCCGTGGGAACGTCACTGGGCACGCCGACGCCAGCCGTACCGCCGACACCGAGATGGCAGATGCACATCGACACCGACCTGCCCCAACCGACGCCATTACCCCCCTACCCAACGGCACCGTCGTGGTTCAACTCCCCGGGAACGGGTGCCATTACAAGCGCCAGAAAGCAGACGGGAAGCACGTGCGGGCTCCACGCGTTCAACCATGCGGCTGTGTCCTGCACCATGCACTCGCACAACATGACCTTTTCACCCGTCTCTAGACAACACTTCGAGCGGACGGCCTTGTCCGTGCGCGCCGGTGACCGCCGAGGGAATCTCATGGACCCCCTTGGAAGCAATTACGACTTCGCGGTGCTCCACGCCAACTTCACCAACGTCGATCTTGCCGTGCTCCCAATGACCCCTGGAGAAATTCAAGAACGTCTGCAAGACCCGTTCACTGGCTTCTCCTGTCCTCAGGCTGCGTTTCACATTGGAGCGTACCTCTTCAGGACCCCCACTGCGGGTGGGCATTGGCTCGTCGTACAGAGGCCAGGAACCATGCCGGCACAGGCCGCAGAACAATCTGAGCCCACCTTGTGCGACTCAATGTACAGCCGTCCTCATATGATGTCTTTCTCGAATCTAGAACGATTCTTGGCCATATGCGCTTGGCAAATGGCTTGGCAGTCCGACAACGATGTCCACTGTGAGTGGCGCTGCTTCTTGGTCGGCACACGCCACAACTGACCTTGCACCCAAGTTGCCCCAGCCGCATGCCCGTTCGCATCTCTTTATCCGCCGTCTCACCCTGCCTCCTCGCCATGCCTGGCTGTTATGCACGTCGGGAACCTTGCCCTGGACTAGCCTATGCACAACTTGGAACGCCTTCTGCCCAAAAAGTGGCACACAAATCCGCCGACTCGTGCGCGCTACCTCACCCACGGCACCAGCAAGGCTCTGTCATAGACCAATACTGTGAGCCTCGTGGACCGTTTTGGAAGCCTCTGGCGTTGTCTTTCGACTCTGTTCGGTCGCCTTTCGGCCATCTTGGACGCCTCTGGGGCTATCCTCAGGCTGTCTTCAGATCCTGCGCCTCCAGCGTCGTTCTGCTGCTGCCATTCTTGCCCCTCCTGCGCCCCTCTTGCGCCTCCTCCTGCTTTCCTGCCCGCCCCCCCTCCCGGGCCCAAATGGTGCTCCTCCTCCTCCTCCTCCGCCCTCCCCCCCCTCTGGTTTCCAAATCCCGTCATCCTTGTCCCCGAACCCCCCCTGGAGCTGCACGGGCTGGCGGCTAACCTCCTGGTGTGCCCATTACTCCCACAGACTCCCTCTCTTCTAGAGGCCCCGGGAGAACTCCATTCCTGACGTTTCCGCGCGTATCCGCACCGAGCGGAGGTTCCTCCAGGGAAACTCCATTTCTTACGTTTCCATTTCTTACGATTCGCGCGGATTTCCTTGATTTTCAGAGGGGGAGGTCACGTCGAGGATCGAACCTCGGGGATCGAACTTCGAGAGTCGAAGAGACTTTTGACCATTTCCGTCACTCTGGAGCCTCCTGAAGCCCACCGCGGCTGAAACGGACAATGGGGGAACCGACGACGACGACGCCGCCGGCAGCGCCGACGGCAGCGGGGACGACGCCCACGACGACGACGGCGACGGCGGCGGCGACGAAGACGATGACGACGACCACGACGACGACGACGACGACGACGGCGACCACGACCACTTCTTCTAGCCATCTTGGGCCGTCTTCAGCTCACCATTCCCTCGCGAAACGCCCCGTCCAGATCCAAGGAGGATGGTAGGTATCCGGCACAAGCTTCTCCCGAACATAGGAAGACCCCACTCCCAAAACAGAGGCAATATTGATATGGAACTCGAAAGACATCGTTGGACAACCCCACGCAAGAAAACCTGATGATATTCATTCTTCCATGGCCGTTTCGGCTCAAGCACACCGAACGTCGTACCGCCGTTGTTCACGCCACCTTGTATAATGCCACAGAACAAGAAGCAGCAGGAGGCAGCGTTGGCCGCTGCTTTTCAAAAGCTGGAGGACGACCCTCGGGCCCGCACCCTCGCCGACCTTGGGTTTAACACACAGAGCCTCATGGTCCGCCAGCAAAAAGAACAAGTAGACATATTACGTGCTCGATTAGAGGATCGCGCCGAAGTGGACAGGCGAGTGCGGCAGCGTGTCGTGGGGCTCACTGCAGACATGCCCAGAGCCCAATTCAAGCAACTAGCTGGCATTCGGATACGCAACGCCACGCTTCCACACGAGCGGCAAGCGTCGAGCGCCAGTGCGTCGACATCAGCATCTAGCTCCGGCCAGCCAGCAGTGACATTGCACAACTATTTCACCCCCGGGCTCGCTACTCCCAGTGCTCCTGGACACATACACGCTCTTACCACTGTAATGCTAGCATGCTCTTTGGCGCACGTCGCCTATGATATCTACGCAAAGGAAAAACATGTCAAAGTTTGGAGTGAGATCCGACAAGCATATTGTTCAGAACCAGCAGCTGCAGCGGAGTTTGACCAGCACCTTACGTGGCTCCAGACAAAGCGGCATTGCCGCTTCAGGGGCTCTTGCCACGTTCCGCGTACACCGCACTCACATCTATACCCCTGGGTGGGTGTATGTGCGGCCGTTTTTGCGCTGTCATGTGCGCGCATGTGCGCGGCATGTGCCAGTCATGTGCCAGGCCTGTGCGGTCCTTCTTGGATGGACTTCCTACTGTGCACGTCGTGCCCAGGCATGTGCGGGGGCATGCGCGCTGTGTTTTGATGTATCCATCATACGCACATGCACGCACAGTCCGACGCACATGCGCGCACATGCCTGCACATGCGGGAGGTGTTCGAGAATCGCAGATCTGTCATCGGCACATGCACGCACATGCCTGTGCAACCTCTCTTCGGGAGGCCGCGCGGGCCCGCACATGCACGCACATGCGGTGAAGCGCGCGGGCGCACATGCGTGCACATCCCAATGCACATGCACGCTCATGCCCTAGGAGCTGTCTGGGACCCCTGTGCCTCCAATGCCTCCTGGCCTTCGCAGAGCTATCTTGGGGCGTGCCAGGGTTTCCTGAAAGAGTTTGTTGTGCGTTTAGAGTCGCCCGCTGCTGGCGGGGGCGGTTATTCGCCCGGTTCGTGAGCTGGCGTTGGCGCGCCCGCCGAATAAAATACTCTCCCGCGCGCCTTCTCAGCTCGGCCGGAGAAGCAGGGATGGGGAGGGGGAGGTGGAAGGGGGGGGGAGGAGGGGGGGGCGGAGGAGGCGGGCGCCCCCGGCCACTGGCCCGCCTGCCTGTTCGGCTCGGCCAGAGGAGAAGGAGGAGGAGGAGGAGGAGGAGGAGGGAGGAAGAGGAGGAGGAGGAGGAGGAGGAGGAGGAGGAGGAGGTGAGAGTTGCGAGGATGTCTCAGGCGAAAGTGGCTTGACGGCCCGAGCTCAGGGAATTTCGGAATCGCTGGCCTGGCTCGGCCACCGGCGAGCTCGGCCTGTGCGAATACTGTGCGTACCTGTGCAGTGCATGTGCGGGACGTGCAAGAATGCCGGGGCCGGCGTTCGTCTCCGGACGCCGGCGCGTTCGCGTCCGGCCAGTTCCGCGTGAGACGTCGTCGGCAATTTGGAGGCCGACGTGCTTTGACATGAAGTGATCTGGCCACCTTCGCTTGAGACATCCTCGCAACTCTGGTCTCGGAGATGCCCTGCCCCATGGTGGCCCGGCCACTTTCGCTTGAGACATCCTCGGGACTCTGGGTTTCGAGACGCCCTGAGCTGAGGTGGTTAGACCACTTTCGCTTGAGACATCCTCGCAACTCTGACCTCAGTGATCTCCTGCCCCATGCTGGTCAGGCCACGGTCGCCTGAGACATCCTCGCAAGTCTCGGTTCCGATATGCCCCGAGCTGAGGTGGTCAGCCACTGTCGCCTGAGACATCCTCGCAACCCTGATTTCAATGATGCCCTGCTCGATAGTGTCTCGGCCCCTTTCGCCTGAGACATCCTCGGAACTCTGGGTTCCGAGACGCCCTGAGCTGAGGTGGTTAGACCACTTTCGCTTTAGACATCCTCGCCCGAGATGCCCTGAGTTGAGCTGTTCAGGCCACTTTTGCCTGAGACATCCTCGCAACTCTGACCTCAATGATGCCCTGCTCCATAGTGTCTCGGCCTTTTTCGCCTGAGACCCTCGCAACTCTGGGTTCTGAGATGCCCTGAGCAGGTGGTCAGGCCAGTCCTGCCTGAGACATCCTCGCAACTCTGGGCTCCGAGATGCCCTGGGCTGAGGTGGTCAGACCACTCTCCCCAGAGACATCCTCGCAACTCTGACCTCAGAGATCTCTTGCCCCATGGTGGTCAGGCCACTTTCGCTTGAGACATCCTCACAACTCAGACCTCGGAGGTGTCCTGCCCCATGGTCGTCTGGTCACCTTGACCAGCGACATCCTCGCCACTCTGGTTTCCAAGATGCCCTGCCCCATGGTGATCCGGCCACGCTTGCCTGAGACATCCTCGGAACTCTGGGTTGCGAAATGCCCCGAGCTCAGGTGGTCAGGCCACTATCGCCTGCGACATCTCTGCGGCATGTGCGGGCATGTGCGTCTATGCTTTCAGAGTTTTGCTTGACCGTGCATTCGACTGTGCGTCGGACGGTGTGGCATGTGCGCGCATGTGCGGCAATGCTGTTGAGGCTGTTGTATATTTGCATGGGCATGTGCATGCGACTGTGCGGCATGTGCCTGCATGTGCGGCCCCTTCCGGACCACAATTTCAAAGTGAGCACTATAGAAGTGAGCGCTATAGAAGTGAGTCCGGTGTACAACCTTATTCAAATGGCTTACGCCACTCCGCCTACCCCCAGAAAAAGTGAGAGCTTGCGACAATCATGAAAGTCGTCCGGTAGCCTTCGGCACCAACTCGCCACCATTGCTGGGCTGTGGGTCAAGAGCCTCGTCGATGAATCTTACGGTCTCTTGGGATGCCTCTCACGGGCCTCTTGCAGGGCTGTTGAAGACACCTGGGAGCTTTCCTGGAAGCTTCTTGGGGGCTGCTTCGGAGCGTCTTGGAGGTCTCTTCCGGTCTCTTGGGGACGCCTGGGGCGCCTCCGCAGCGCTCTTCGGCAAATCTTGGGAGTAAGGTTCGAAATGCTCCCTCGTATTCCTGTTCTTCGGCTCTGCTGAGGCCCTCGTGGGTCTGTCTAGGACGGCTTTGTTGGTCCCTGGGGCCGTCTGGATGCTTTCTTGGGCCGTCAGAGGGCCCTCTTAGGAGCCTCATGGGTTGCCTTGGGTCGACCTTGGGGGAGCCTTGGGCCATCTCAGACGCTGTCATAGCGAACATGCGAGCATGCAAAGGTGGTGCGTCATCCGATGGGAATGGGGCGATTTTTGTTTCTTGAGGTTTTCTCTGCGGTCCTCTGGGAGCACTCTTGGACGGGAGCCGCATGTCTCACACGCCTTTTCACCCCCGGCAAGCAGGGGCCGCGAGATTGTAGCCGCACAGACAACCCCTGGTATACTCTTTCTGTAACACGACCCACGCCAGCGCGCGGGCAGCGGATCAACTTTCACTTTGTCGGACATGACGGAGCGCATGTTGGCAGAGTGCCGCTCACTGGGACCCACTGCCCAGTGCATAAAATTTCTCGGGCTGACGTATCTAACGGGCTGAGCCTTTTCCGCGTGGCCCACGTCCGCCAGGAAACGCCATTGATCTCCAAAAACACGATGCCATCATGCGAGCAGCAGAGCTTTGGCGTTCGGGAGGCACGACAGCAAAAGACGAAACCACTAAATAATGATTTCCCACGCTCCGCGTTGCCCCCTCCCGGGGGAGCAGGACTTCCTCGGAAATAGTCGCCGATACGTCGATTCATGGAAAAAAAGCATGTTTTTTGGAAGGCGACGCGCTGCACAAGGCAATGACAAAGGGAATCGCCGACACATACGTTGTGAATTTTCACGACCTGCCAGTTTCGAGTGCAACGGGCTACCAGGCCACATCCATCAAAGGCACGACGGCGGCCCAAGTGACAGCCAAAGCAGTGCACTTAGCTTTTATATCAACGAACGCATTGACAAGAATGCCTCCTGAAACTCTGCGAGATTGGAGAGCAATTCGTCAGGTGGCAAGGTGCAGCAAGCTATTCATGCGCTTCCAGCTACTCCGACGCTCCCCCGCACGCAATCACACTTAGTCTACATATGTCAACACCAGCCGTCTGCCGTCCACGCGCCAGGGGATTTCCCACGGAACAGGCGGGCAAGCAATGATGATCTGCAGGTTGTGGACTCGGGCGTTTGACGTGCAGCCTCTGTCGCCGGAGGAATTCACCACCTTCTCAGCCGAATACGTCCCGCGGCCCTACATCAGGGAACGGGGCCCGCACGATTACGGCATCCTTCTTCGATCGCTCGCACTCGGCAGCGACGTCGGAGAGGCCATCTGTCGAGACGCCGAAGCTCTTGGAGTGAAGCTGTCGATTCGCCTTCGGCAGACCGTCGTTCCTCTGGGCAAGACCATGGGAAGGCAATCAGCTCGTGACTCAGCCAAGAACCCGGAGATTTGAGCGTTACAACCCCAGCCCCTCGCTACCTTTCACAAGTGCGTCAATCTTACACCCTTTCGCTACGCCATACAGGCGCTGTGGCGGATTTGATGAATCTCATGTAGAGCACGCCTGGTGCGAACTCAGGAAACGCGCACACAACTCAGGCCCCCAGCGCGCGGCTGCGCCAGGATCCGCCGACCCAGCTAGAACAAAGGAAGCACCCAGGACCGAGCTATATCTGTGAGGTGGGTATTCTATGGGCGCACGTCTTCTAATCTTAGCTGCCCATACTGGGCTGTGGATTACTGCAACTCTCGGGAGCCCGCGCCGTGATCTTATGCTCAGTTGTGTCAACTGCACCTCCCTTGTCGAGACAGACGGGATCACCTGTGCCATGACAACGCACTTCAATACATCTCCCGCGCTGCGGTGGAAAAGCTTTCCAAAAGCAACCGGAGTGCTGCTTATGCACCTTCCTCCCTCATCGTATACCCCTCTGCTTTTCCCTCGTCGTCATCCCCTTCCTCCTCCACCTGCCTCCCTTCAGCGAGAAGCTCCCGTGAAGGCTCGAGCGCCGATTTCAAACTTCGAACCTCGGGGCCCGAACAGACTTTTGGACGTTTCGGACCTCTGAAAACCATCTTCGAGCCCTGGGGCCCTCGGGACCCGAGCCTGGACGAAAATCTCCGTCGAGGGCGTTGAAACGGACAATGGGGGAACCGACGACGACGACAGCGACGACGACAGCGACCACGACACGGCGGCAGCGACGGCAGCGGCCACAGCGGCGACGACGCCGACGCCGACGATGACGACGGGGGCGGCAGCGACGGCAACGTCGGCGACGACGGCGACCTCGGCGGCGACGACGACGACGACGAGGACGACTACGACGACGACGGCGACGACGACGACGACGACCCCTTCAGTCGCCCCTGCTTCCCTTCGGCGAAGGCTTTCGTCCAGGAAAGCCCGCGACGGCTGAAACGGACAATGGGGGAACCGCAACGACGACGACGACGCCGACGACGACGACGACGTCAAGAGGGAAGTGTACCAAGAATGTATACACCCCGATACCACAAACATGAATATAATCCTGCAGATTTTCCATACAGGAGAGCGGGGGGGAATGCATTATTCCCCAGCTCTGGTGGCTCGCATGGGAACGTGCTGAGCTCACCCGGTGGCTCGCATGGCTACGTGCTGAGCTCACCGTGCATTAGGTCGCACTTTTTCACTTCATTCAACGCCGTCAGGGGGCGGGGGCAATTTGTTAACCTCGTCCCCCAACAGCCGTTTGGCTCAAGTTTCATGGTTCTGCATGCCTGTTGGGAGGAACACCCATCCACCTCATGGGAAAGACGCGCCAACGCACATCACGGGGTAAGACACATACCCACTCCAGATCGACGCTCAATCAACTCGCTCGGGACTACAGGCGACAACACCGACGGGAGGGCGCCGAGCCAACATGTGATGCTCTGGAGGCCGAACACGACCCCACCGCTGGGAACTCCGACGACCAGCAGTTGCGAGGAGACGACAGCCGCGAGCCCGATGCAGGATCGTGCGAGGTCGTGGGAGAAAGCTGCGGCGGCCCCGCTGACGCAACCATCGTCGTCACGGGATTCCCGGACTCCTGGTTCCGGCACCCTACAACGACGTCGCTGCCCGTCAGGCTGCACGACCTTTTTGGCAAGTTCGGCCCACTGGAGTCCATGCCCGTCCTCCGCCCCGGGCCCCCCCTGCATGCCACCGTGACCTTCAAGCATCCGGCCGTCGCCGCGTTCGCCGCTAGGAAAATCCACGGCATCGACAATCGAACCGTCGCAGAGATTCAGAGGTGTGGCGGTCGTGCCGCTGCGAACTACCAGCGCTTCCACGTCCACTTGCTATCGAGCGGAACTTCGGCAACTTCTTCTTGAGCCCGTGAGAGCATTCTAGAAACGCGCCTCTTCTCCCGTTGCCTGCCTTCTTCCACTCTCACCGCAGCAATACTTTTCCATTCGGCCTACACTCTTCATGCCACTCACGCATTTTCTGCGTCCACCATGACAACCTGGAAAATGCTTCCGCGTCCCCCTTATTTGCAGTTTGACCAACATACCAACACAGCACATGACATTCCACAGAAAGTTCTCTTCGCCATCGCTGCATGAGATCTGTGCGTGTTTACCCCATGCGTTCGTGCCTCTCTAGGGGAATGCCCAGTTAGGACCCCCCGCAGAACCGCCCACCTCTTTCTTCCACAGACTATTGGCTTGCAGCGCGTGCTGTCCGGCGTCGCCGCCCTCGAGCCCCGCACTGGCAACCAGGCCGCGACGGCCCTGCTGCCCTGCGCCAACATGAACCAGCTGGAGAGCATGAACCACATGAACGCCTCCACAAAGTGCCTGCAGATGCGCCTGCACCACACTTACGAACGCGATGCGAAAAAAGACATGGCCGTATTCGGCGGATACTACGTCACGGAAACAGGCGCCTACATTGTCGGAGAGGCGCTGGTGTGGGGAGACGCTGACAAACGACGGCCCATCCTTGACGCTTTGAAGAAAAAGTACATCGACGGAACAGCCTGGGAGTTCAAGAAACTCAATGCCACCAAGAAAAAAGAGGCATTCCACTCCAGCCCGCACCCCTGCTTCTTCGCCTTGAACGACAAAGCCCTCCAGAGCAAGAAACTTGAGAAGAAGTTCGCCGATGAGCTCCCGACCGAGATCGAACCGCCGATGACCACGACCGAAGCCATGCAACTCTCCAAGAGCCAACTCGTCGATCTCACCGCCTTCCTCATCACGAAGGCCGGCCCGGTGAAGGCCAACGATAAGTCAGTCCAAGAATTACACATTTGCGACACCCGTGGGGCCGTGCTGAAGTTCAACTTCTGGGCAGAGCACCAGGAGAAAGCCACCGACCTGAACGCCCAAGACACGTTGTACATTTTCGGGGCCTACTTCACGAAGGACGCCGATGACAAAGCACACCTCACTGCGACGGACACCACGAAGATCTTCAAGGCTTCCGGCCAGCTGGAGCGCGCCAAAGCGTTCGCGGACACCAACTTCGAGGCCCTCGAGAAAACGACCCTCGGCCACGCCGGCTCCCGCAAGGACTTCACGCAGGGCCCCGCAACCGCGGCTGCCGTCGGCACGTTGGACCACCTCACTTTCTTCAAGACGCCGTTGCCCGACACGTTGTACGAACTCGCTGGGTGCTTGGTGCCCCTCGGCGCCGCCGACGAGGACTCCTTGCTGACGAAAGACAAGCAGCGCATCTGGACCCAGGTCTCCCTTACAGATTGGTCCGGCACCACGTCCGCCAAGCTCACCGAAGACGCCGCGCTCCTCCTCTCCGACACCCCCGACAAGACCGAGCTCATGGAGGCCGCAGCTGCTGGCGCACTCACTATCTCCCGGGCTCGACTTCGCGTGCAAGTCGCCGCCCCCGAAGTCGACGACAAGCCCGACTCCGCCGTGAAGGGCCCCATCGTGTCCATCGTCGCCGCGCTGCCACGCCCCTTCGACGACCACGTGCCACAGCCAGTCTTGCCCAGCGACGACCGCTTGCTCCCGGCGCTCGTGGCGTGGGCGTCGACCTCGCCAACGGGCAAGATCTCTGCCCGCTGCCCCGACCACCAGAAATCGTTCCTCGCCTCAGGCGCGGGGCACCCCGACACCCAATTTCGTGCGATTCCCCGTGGTCCCCACCCCCCCCCCGGATGATGGGCCCATGCCTAATGTTCCCCAGGGGAGCACGTTCGTCGCCGACACCCGCTAACGCAACTTAGCCCCGCCCCCTCGTAGCGCCACGGGAGCAACCGTGTTACGTATTCCCACTCCCCGAATCTCCTTGGATCGCCACAGGCATCCTCACCCTGGTGCGCAGCGTCCGGGAGCCCGTCACGACGACCATCGAGGACGGCTTCTGCATCCAGAATGCCGTGGTCGACGCGGCAGACACGGGCAACGAGCACCAGGCATGGGCGGCAACCACCACAGCCCCCATTGCGAGGCTCACGCGCTACTCTCTGCCCAAGAACGACATCGCGCTTGTCCACGTCGCCCACGTTGACCCCGCGAAGCGCCAGCTCGCAGTGGCGGACATGTGGCGTCTGCCAGCGGGCACGACTCCTGAGCAATGGAACCAGGAGATGACCAACACGTGGGCGTCACTGCAGACGCCGCCGCCCAACCTGAAACGCAAGGCCACCGAGTTCCAGACAGCGCTGGACACGCTCATGGGGCCCGCGCACAAGAAGCACCACCCGCGCATCGGCGGCCCCAGTGAGCCCGCGCCATCAATGTAGCGTGATTAGGTGCTACCGTCCCAGCATTCGGCGCGCCGGCGGCGCCTCCCTTCTTTTCTCGATTTCGGTGGCCCCAGTCTCACCGATCCCAGCCCTGCCCCTTTCACAGGGATCCCGGGCTCGCGAATGTCGAGAAACCCGAAGCTTTCATGTTGCGCGACCCGTGCCCGCACGACGGCTTGCTTCACAAGGCTTTTTAATGGCGCCTCCCGTCCGAGGCGTCCGCGCAACAGATCACCGTAACCACGACATGCTCCCTTGCCCCTGCAGTACTAATAACTTCATCTCCTCCTGCCTCTTCCCTCCTCCCTCCTCCCTTGCACTCCTGCTCCCCTGCCTCCTCCTCGCTCCTCCCTCCCCCTCTCCCTCCTTCTGCCCCTCTCCCTCTCACCTCCCCCCTCCCTCCCTCCCTCCCTCCTTGTCCTTCAAGAAGGGGGGACTCACGTCGGGGATAGAACCTCGAGGATGGAACTTCGAAGATCGAGGACACTTTTGACCGTCTTCGTCTCTCTTCAGCCTCCTGGGCCCCTGCGCGGCTGAAACGGACAATGGGGGAACCGACTGCAACGACGACCACGACGACGGCGACGCCGACGACGACGGCGGCGGCAGCGACGGTGGCGGCGACGGCGACGACGACGCCGGCGACGACGACGACGACGACGACGACGGCGACGGCGGCGACGGCGGCAACGGCGACGACGGCGACGGCGGCGGCGACGACGACGACAACGACCACGCCGACGTCGACAGCAACGGCTACGACCACGACGACGAAAACGGCGACAACGACGACAACGACGTCCCCGGTGACCCTGAGGATGGCCGGACACGCCCCGACAGAGCGTCACAACGTCAAACGGACAACGCGGGAACCGACGTAATGCGCTCTATGGGCATCCTCTTCCTTGCTGTTCTTTTTCTCGCAAGTGACGCCCACTTGTCCTTCAAGGAACCCCGCGAAACCGGGCGCAGTTCGCAGTACATTTGCGCGTCGTCATACACTCGTCTCGTCCTCCATCCACATCCTCTTCCCACTAGTGTCCCTCCTTGTCCCCATCCCCTCCGCAGCGCTCTAACCACTCTCACCTCTCCTCTCTCCTCTCCTCCCCTCTCCTCTCCTTCCTCCACCATTACTCCATATCAATACTTGCCCATCGCCCATCGCCCACCTTCAACAGGGCATTCTGACAGACCAAACGCGCGCGTCCAAAGCCCCGAACGTCTTTGAAACACCATATCCAAGCTTCACAACGTGAAACGGACAACACGGGAACCGACATGATGAACCCTATGCGCATCCTCT
The DNA here is from genome assembly GCA_963575745.1 of Prorocentrum cordatum. Lineage (NCBI taxonomy): Eukaryota > Dinophyceae > Prorocentrales > Prorocentraceae > Prorocentrum > Prorocentrum cordatum. Next base: position 521,082 of record CAUYUJ010004224.1, read on the forward strand.
CAACCGCAGTTCCCAATTCTCCCATCCGCCCATTTGTCCTCCCCGCCGGTAGCTCGCATGGTGGCGTGCCAGATCCTCAACAGACAACCAGGCCACCAGCCCGAACCTGCCAGACCACTGCCCGATCATATATAAACCAATCCGAAAGCCACATGCGTTCGTCTCCCGTCCCCTCCACTTGCAGGGCATCATTGGACAAACGACTCCGATCATGGCTTGCTCACCTCACATGCACAGAATCAGGGACCCAACTTGAGACCTACTCGCCCAAAAGCAACCCGGACTGTGCATCATTTCTGCGCCGCCATCGCACGCGCAGGCCGCAAGACGCCTTCAAAAAACCCGTGCCCCGATGGAGCCCCCACCTGCACGGTTTCCTAACAATCCTCCAAAATGCCCGGAAACGCCCCGACGAAGTGTCACGGCGTCCAAGGGACAACACGGAAACTTTGACCACCGTTAGAACCTTCTAGCGAAACGCTATTAGGGACATTTCCAGCTTTACACGCAAAGAGACCCCCAAGAGGCCCCCAAAGGCCCCCAAGAGGCCCCAAGAAGGCACCAAGAACTCCCCAAGAGGTCCACAGGAAACTCCCAGAGGCCCCAAGAGGGCACCAGGACTCCCCAAGAGGGTCCCAAGATGGCCAGAGACGTCCCGACAAAGCGTCACAGTGTCAAACGGACCACACGGGAACCAACACAATGCGCCCTCTAAACCTCCTCTTCTCTGTTTTTTTGTTCCTCGCAGGTCACGCCCACCGGTTCTCCGAGGTCGGGGTTCGTGGCAATATCAGGCTCCCCGACCTGGCGGAGGGGTTCCCGTGGTGTGTCCCCCTGGGGGGGTCTGGGGGGGGGACCCCCCGGGACAGGGCCCCGGCCACGGGCGGAACGCCGGCGGAAGACGGCGGAAGTCCGGCAGGACACGGCATCATTTCTGCAGACGCGCTTCCGGGAGGCACGGACGGCCCCAAGATGGTCCACGAGATGGTTCACGAAGGCCTCGAGTTGCCGAAAGATCGGCCTAAGACGCTCAAGATGGCGTCCCGACGGCCCAGGGAGCCCCTAAGACGCCCCGAAAGACCCCCAAGAGCTTTCCCAGGAGAGTCGGAAACGTCAAAAACCATAAGTTTTCCTTACGTGTTCGAAGGTTTTTGAAGTTTTTGCATTTTCGGCTTCTCGGCGCTCCAAGACGGCCCAAGAGGCCCCAACGATCGCCCCAAGACGGCCTCAGCAGCCCTCAAGACAGCGCCCAGACGGACCAAGACGCCCACAAGACGGCCCAAGAGGCCTCCAAGACCCCCTCAGAAAGGTCAACGAACGCCCCAAAAGAGCCCCCAGAGGGGAGGCGGGGACCGACATTTCGAGCTCCCCGCCCAAAGATCCCCCCAGGAGACCCAGGAGGCCCCCACGAGGCCCCCAAGAGGCCCCCAGGAAGCCCCCTTGGAGGCCCCAAGAGGCCTCAAGACACCTCCAGGAAGCCCCCCGAAGCGCCCACGAGGGCACCGGGACTGTCCCAACAAGGCCCGGGACGGCTGGAGGCGCCTCGACAAAGTGCCACATCATCGAACAGACAACACGGGAACTTCAGGAGGCACCTCGAGGCACCCAAGAAGACCCCAAGAGGCCTCAAGACCTAGTCACCCGCCCGCCAGGTTTCGCCCGCCCGATCCGCCTGTTACAGCCCGCCCGTTCGCTCTCTTGGCATCTCGCCCGCCCGCTTTAAGCCACCGCCCGCCCGACCCGCCAGCGAGGGTCCGCCGCCCGACCCGTCCGTTGGCGTCCGCCCGCCCCGCCAGCCCGACCCGCCCCTCAGAGTCCGCCGCTCGACCCGTCTGTCTGGTTCGTCCGTTTGTTTACCTCCTCTTTTGCCCCCCTCCCCTCCTGCTAACCTCTTTCGTCCTCCATCCATCCTCCCCCCCTTGCCCCTTCCCTCCTCCCTCCCTCCCCCCACTCTTTTCCTCCTCGCTCTCCCTTCCTCCTTCCCCCTGCTCTTCCTGTTTTAGGGGCTGCGCCAACTACACGTGGCGAGTAAAAAAGATATACCCCCAAAGGGGTATGACCGAAGACGAAGAGGGTGGGTATCGAGGGTTTGGGATTTACATATTGAGTGACGCGCGCGCATATAAGAGCGATCAGTCTTAAGATGATTGTTGTTGTTGTTGTTGTTGTTGTTGTTGTTGTTGTTGTTGTTGTTGTTGAACATTATTTCTTCTAAAGAATAATTATTGTTGGGGCCCCTGGTGCACGACCCCCCCGCCGAGCCTAGGCCGCAGCCACATTTTCATCATTTTCGTGAGGAAGTCTCAGGCAAAACGGGTTGGTCCGGATCCGGTTGTTTTGTTCTGGCCCGCTTTCCCTTGCAAAAGATAAGCTAAAGTGGACATTTCTTGTTCTAACATAACCGAACTTCAAGAATCCCTTGCAAAAAACAAGGTAAAGTGGACATTCGCGCGCGCAAGACGAAATCCTTCCAAAACCTTAGTTTTCGTAGCGATTTTAACATAAAACCATCAAAAAACCAATGTTTTTTTTTTTTTAAAAAAAAAAAAACAAAAAAAAATGTCAAAATTTCATCCCGCGCGCTCTTGCGGATTCGTAGGAAACCCAACACTTTTTAAACATTTCTGTCAAACGGGCTTTTGCGAGCAACTTTTTCGAACTTCTGCAACAACGGTTGCGCACCTGCCAGGGCCATCATCCCTGTCAAATAATACCATGCGGGACACATTCGTTTTTTCTTCGCGCGCGCACGCCGTCGTCGTCGGCCGCGGGGCCCTGAATAGTAGCCACGGTCGTCCGCATGCCACGAAGTGAAGTGTCCGAACGTCATAGGGCGGGAAGCTGGGTGTGGGTGGTGGCGAAGAGTCGTTTGGAAATTTGGTAGAGCTTGAACCGGCCCCCCCACAAAGTGGGGGTATTGCCCGCCTCCTATGAAAACCCTGGCACTGGTGAGAACGGAGTGTCCCCACGTGCTAGTAATTGTTGTTGAACATTATTACTTCTAAAGAATAATTATTGTTGGGCCCCCTGGTGCACGCCCCCCTCGCCGCGCCTAGGCCGCAGCCACATTTTCATCATTTTCGTGAGGAAGTCTCAGGCAAAACGGGGGAGTCCGGATCCGGTTGTTTTGTTGACGCCCGCTTTCCCTGTCAAAAAACAATATAAAATGACATGTCTTGTTCTAACATAACCAAACTTCAAGAATCCTTTGCAAAAAATGACACGAAGTGCACACTCGCGCGCGCAAGATGAAATCCTTCCAAAACCTTAGTTTTCGTAGCGATTTTAACATAAAAACATGAAAAACCCAATGGTTTTTCAAAAAAAAAGTTTCAAAAATTCATCCCGCGCGCTCTTGCGGATTTCTTAGGAAACCCAATACTTTTTCAACATTTCTGTCAAACGGGCTCTTGCGAGCAACTTTTTCACGTGCTTCGAACTTCTGCAACAACGGTTGCGCGCCTGCCAGGGCCATCATCCCTGTCAAATAATACCATATGGGACACATTCGTTTTTTCTTCGCGCGCGCACGCCGAAATCTTCAAACACCATTGGGTTTCTTAAGAATTTCAGCACCGCGTATCATAAAATCGCACGAATCGCACCGTAGGTCCTCGAAAAACACGTGCACGGATTTTCAAAATTTCTACCCGCGCGCGCTGTCCGAATCCTTAAAAACCAATGGTTTTTCAACATTTATGTTACATGAGCTCGCGCGAGCTACTTTCGCAAGCTCTTTCAACGGCGTTCGCGCGCCTGCCAGGGGCCACAATCCGCCAGTGTAGTAGCCACGCGCCAGTGTAGTAGCCACGGTCGTCCGCAGGCCACGAAGTGAAGTGTCCGAACGTCATAGGGCGGGAAGCTGGGTGTGGGTGGTGGCGAAGAGTCGTTTGGAAATGTGGTAGAGCTTGAACCGGCCCCCCCACAAAGTGGGGGTATTGGCGGCGTCGTATGAAAACCCTGGCACTGGTGAGAACGGAGTGTCCCCACGTGCTAGTAATTGTTGTTGTTGTTGTTGTTGTTGAACATTATTAATTCTAAAGAATAATTATTGTTGGGCCCCCTGGTGCGCGCCCCCCCTGCGCCGCCTAGGCCGCAGCTACATTTTCATCATTTTCGTGAGGAAGCCTCAGGTAATTCGAGTGATCAAGATCCGGTTGTTTTGTTGTAATCCGCTTTCCCTTGCAAAAAACACTATAAAATGACATTTCTTGTTCTAATATAATCAATTTTCAAGAATCCCTTGCAAAAAATAAGGTAAAGTGGACATTCGCGCGCGCAAGACGAAATCCTTCCAAAAGCTTAGTGTTCGGAGCGATTTTAACATAAAAACATCAAAAAACCAATGGTTTTTCAACAAAAAAATGTCAAAATCTCATCCCGCGCGCTCTTGCGGATTCGTAGGAAACCCAACACTTTTTAAACATTTCTGTCAAACGGGCTTTTGCGAGCAACTTTTTCGAACTTCTGCGACAACGGTTGCGCACCTGCCAGGGCCATCATCCCTGTCAAATAATACCATGCGGGACACATTCGTTTTTTCTTCGCGCGCGCACGCCGAAATCTCCAAAAACCATTGGGTTCTGTGGGTGTGTACCCCACGCCAGTGTAGTAGCCACGGTCGTCCGCACGCCACGAAGTGAAGTGTCCCAACGTCATAGGGCGGGAAGCTGGGTTTGGGTGGTCGCGAAGAGTCGTTTGGATATTTGGTAGAGCTTGTAATGCCCCCCCACGAAGTGGGGGTATTGCCTGGTGTCGTATGAAAACCCTGGCACTGGGGAGAACACCACGCGTTCGGGTAAAATGATTGTTGTTGTTGTTGTTGTTGTTGTTGTTGTTGTTTTCTGTTGTCTCGCTGCCCACTTCGCCGTCTGTGCCCGCGTTTGGGCTCGGGCCCGCAGGCCCGCTTGCGTGCCGCACGTGGCCAAGGAAGGGCGTTGTGCCTCGAAGTGATGGGGTTGTTTCAGGAGGGAAAGAAACACACAGACACAATTCATCGCCGATTCAAGCGTCTGAATCTACGTGATTGGGTTGCAGAACACCGCAAAGCCGCAGTACGTTGGCTTGGACGCATGAGTACTGACACAGAGTCGTGGGCACAGATTGCACTTAACTGGGAGCCAGAGAACCGCGTCCGGCGGCGTGGGGGGCAGTGCAAACGCTGGCTGGAATGCACCGTCGAGTACCAGAACTGAGAGCGCTGAGGCGCCACCGCGCCACCCGTCTCGGGACGGCCTCCGGGCCGATGGAGCGCGTCGTTCATTCGTTCCCCCAAAAAGATGGGAACAGTGCGAAAATATGGGGAATCTTGCTCTTTGTGTGTATTTTTTGTTTGTGTGTGTGTCCTGGGGCCCCTTCATTGTTGGTGCGTCCTCGAGCTCGGCTTCTGGGAGCTCGCCCGTGGACTTCGGGAGCACCAGCAGCGGACGGAGCCGGGGCTCCAGGATCTGCTCTCGAGAGGTGGGTCGGGGCGGGACACAGCCTGTCTTTTGTGGGGTGAGCTGCGCGTGCTTCAACTCCGAGAACTGCTGGCCGATCTGCTTTTATGTTCAGAGGAGGATCGGGGGTGGACAGACCTCCTGCCCTGACACGTCGATTAAGGAATTGGCAGTTTTCGGTTCGCGAGGGGGCGTCGCGGCCGTCATTTTTGCGGGTCCAGGTCCGTCGGTTTCGGTCCCAGGCCGTTTTCACTAAGGGGAGGTCTACTAAAGGGAGGTTTGTCCCTTGCCGAGAGGAGAAATACCGACGCCGCTGCTCGCCCTGGGGGGCCCTCGCCGCCCTGGCTGGACTCTCGAGTGTCTGGTCGGCATGCGCCCCAGGTGCGGTCTGGGGAGTAGCGTCAAGTCGGGCATGCTCCTCTGCAGGAGGAATGTTCAAACACTCATCAAAACAACTAGTCCAGGGACGATTTTATGTTCACCATTTTTGATAATGGTTTGGCTCATGTTTATTGGTTCTTCCAAAAAACCGCCTGTAGGAGGACATACCCGACCCAAGAGTAGCAGTCGAGTATCCCCTTGTATCCACAGGCTTGCGATGTGTTTTGGGCTGGCGCTCTGGGGCTTTCGGACTACGTGGCCCGACGGTTGGCCGCAGCCGTGTCTCGGCCAGTCTCAGGTTCCACGGGCATCGGGCGAAGGAGAAGCGACACCACCACCACCGGGGAGCCCACCTCCAACGAGGAGGTCCACGTTGCCTCCCCGAGCTGGGGCTCGGGGATGTCTCGACCGAGAGGGGGGGACTACACCACCAGGGGGACCCCTCTTCGCTCCCCCCGCTGTTGGTCCCTGGAGGTGCCGGGTGCCGCCTCTCCTGGTTCCCGGGGGCACGAGACCGTGCCGGCTGGGCCACGGGGTGGGCTCCTGGCCCCAGCTCGGGCGGTGGCGAGAAGGCGCCAGGCGTCGAGTGGCGACGGCCAGGGCGCGGAGGAGCTGATCTGCGGGACGGTCTCGTCTTCCTCCTCCCCGTCTGCTTCCTTGTGATGTTCTTCCTTCTCGTCTTCTTCTTCTTCTTCCTCATCTCCACCTCCCACCTCCTCCTCCTCCGTCTCCTCCTCCCTTGGGGGTTATGAGGTTCGGTGGCTGCCTGGCCGCATCGGGGCAAGCGTGCGCGCCGGTTCGTTCAGAAGAGGGCGTCGAGCGACCGCGGAGGAAGGTCGAGGAGGTAGCCGCGCTCGGAGCGTGCAGCACTTCACGCGTGCTGGAGGCTTCCGTTTTTTTCTGAGCTCGCGGCTCCCGGGAGACCTGCCGGGGTTGTAGCTCGCGTTGATAGTGTTTCGAGGATCGAGGCGCGGGTGTCGAGCTGTTGTTGGCGACTTCGGCTTCTTTGGGAGGATTCGCTGGGTGCCGTCGTGGCCACGGCTGGATTCGCCGTGCAATTCTGGTCGGCACGCACCCGTAGTGGGGGGCAGTATTGACCCCCCCGTCGACGGCGTTGACTTCGGTAGCAACTCATGGGAGCCTTGTGTGTCCACGCACTTCCTTCTCTACGTAAATCGCGTTCGCGTGTGCTAGCGACTGGTGGTCGATCGGACAGCGCCGGTTTCAGCTTCGAGTGACCCCGCCTAGCATCGACTCGCGAGAGCCAGCAATACGGCATGGGAGGCTCCCATCAGTTGCCACAGAACGATGGGCAAATGATCCACCACCACTACCATATGTAGGACGGGGGAGGAGGGAGGATGAGGAGATCCTCCTCCTCCTCCTCCTCCTCCTCTTCCTCCGTCTCTTTTTCCTCCTCCTCCTCCTCGCCCTCCTCCTCCTCCTCCTTCTCCTCCTCCTCCTCCTCCTCCTCCTCCTCCTCCTCCTCCCTCTCCTGCCTATGGTAGTGGCGGTGGAAGGTGGGCCCATCACAGAAGCTGGCATCGGTGCCTGCGCTCCGGAGATTTTGCAGGGGCGCCTCCTGGAGGCCTCGCCGCCACGGGCGGGCGCGGCTCTCGCCAAGCCGACCAGGGCGGCGTCGGAGGCGGCCAGGTGGCCTTCGCCGTCAGAGCTCTTGTCCCCACCTCCCGATCGTCAGTTGCGCACGAGTCGCGACCCCGAGGCCACGCGAGCTCTCCCAAGCCGCGCCAGCTTCGGGCCCCCGAGGCCACGGAGCCCCCGTCAAAGGTGTGCACCGCCCGCGCCCCGAGGCCACGAGCCCTCGCAGGCATTCTTCGCGAGCTGCGCCGCAGTCTCGCCCCCGAGGCCACGAGCCCTCGTAGGCTGCAGCAGGTCTGCGCCTCCGACGCCACGGCCCCTGCCCAACTGACGCCCGGCGCGCGCCCCCGAAGCCACAGTCCCAGTCCGCTCAAAATCGCTCTCCGGGCAGCGTGCCGAGCTGCGGCCGGCCTCGGAGAGGAGGGGGTCCAGTCTCTCTCCGCCCTGCCGGCAGGGACCGGTGCTGGGCCACCTCGGCCCCCCAAACGGTCTCAGTTCAGCGAGCGAAGAACGGTATAAGATAAACTTTTTCGCCGTCGGGGACACCTGCCCCTGGGCGGCTGGAAAGTTTATACCCCTACGGTGCCACCGTAAGGTTATAACCTTTCCGGCCGCCCAGGGGCAGGTGTCCCCGACGGCGAACAAGTTTATTTTATACCGTTTTTCGCCCGTTAATCAGTGAGGGTGGGCCCCGTGAGGGGCCCCGAGATTTGCGTGAGCCGATTCTGTCTGCGGTGGCCTTTGTCGTCGTCTCAGACTTCCCTGTGTGCCGCCCTCCTCCCTCCGCAGTGGCGGCCAAGAGGGGGATGCCTGACAACATTGAGGGGGGGATGCCACGTCCAGTGCCACGAGATCTCCCCGAGATCATGTTCCCCACCTTTCGGGGTTCAAGGGATGGGGGTCAGGCAGCGCGCCAGATCCTGCAGGATCCTGCAGGGCCAGGGTTGCACCGACCCGGGCTGGGGTGCAGGATCCGCAGGAGCATACGGGATCCTGCGAGGCCGACTGGCCCAGGTATGCATTGATCCGGGTCAGTAGATGCCCGATTCTTCTTTCAGTACGTCTCCTGGCCCCCCCTGGGCCGCGCACAGGCCTCGGGCCATGTTTCCCCCCCCCCCCCCCCCCCCCCCCCTCTCTTGTGCGACTCCCTCTTGTGCGACCCCGGCCTCCTCCGCCTCGCCGAGTCGGGCCGCCGGAGGCGCTTCGATCCAGCAGGGCCCAGCTCGGATCTAATACAAGTTCGCGCGGGCCTCCGCAAGTCTGCGTCTGTGCACTTTTTGTTTACCCAAGAACTGACTTAGCGTAAGGGGTTCTTACTTAGGCCTCCTAGAAGGGGTCCGAGCAGATGGGGTCGGAGGATCGCGCCGCGTCGCAGATGCATCGGTGATGCGTCCCGATGTGGAGCGCGTTTTTTTCGTCACGTCGACGTCGCCGATGCATCGCCGACGTTGCCGATGCATCGCCGATGCGGTGCAATCCTCCGACCCCATCTACCCGGACCCCATCTAGGAGGCCTATTCCGAAGCATGAGGATTGAAAATTACCAGACCTCTGCCGGCTTTGCTGATGCAGTCGCTTTCGTATTCGTGGCCGACCTTAGTTCCCAACCATCCCTTTTGTGTTGGGTCCTCGTCATGAAGAGACAGCATTCCGCATCCCCTCCTCTCCTCCTCTCTTCCTCCTCCTCCTCCTCTCTCCTCCCATCTCTGCCTCTGCCCTCCGTGTGTCCACTGCGGCACGCCCCTCAGTGGCCCCATAGGGAGCTCCACCGAATGCCTCAGAGGCACAGTTCGCAGATTGGCGAAGCACACGCTTCCGTACACTACTGACACGCTTCGTGGCCCTGTAGGGAGCTCCGCCGAAGGCCTCATGGGCACCGTTCGCATGTGGGCGTCGCGCCCGTTTCGGCACACCCCTCACGTTTCGTGGCCCCACAGGAAGCTCACCGAATGCCCCAATTGCACCGCTCGCATGTGGGCGTCACGCCCGTTTCGGCACACCCTCACACGCTACGTTGTCCCATAGGAAGCTTCACCGACGGCCACAGCGGTAGAGGCCGCATGCGTCCCCGCGCCCATGTCGGCACACTCCTGACACGTTTCGTGGCCCCAAAGGGAGCTCCACCGCACAGAGTGCGTACCCACATCGCGGTACTCCCAAATGCATCCTTCGCCCAGGTTCTGTTTTGGTGTTCTGCCTCTGGAGGCCCAGCGATGACGAAGAGCGAGAAAGAGCTTCGAACATCGGCCCCAAAGAAAGCCACGACCTCGGGCAAGTTGCAGAAATCCGCTCGGACTACCGAAAAGTCTGCGTCTGTGCGGCATGTTGTTTCTTATGCGTTGGAAGGCCCCGGGAGGGCGAACACCAAGCAGGAGCCTCGAACCTCGGTCCTAATGGCGTACCATTTTGCCCAGTCGGGTGCCAATCGCGTGCCAAGTCGTCGGCCGATGCTCCACTTCGCCAGCCTCCCGAGTCCTGCAGCGCCCAGCCGCGCACCGCGGAGCCCTCTGCGGCCACAGAGTCACGTCGCCCGAGCGGGGCGGCTGTTTGCAGCGTTTTGGTGCTCAAAATGCTTCAGAGTTCGGCTCCGGCTCCTGTTTGCAGCGTTTCGGTGCTCGCTCGGGCTGCTAAAATTGGTGTTTCGCGCGCTTCGGTGCTCAGAATTGCTGTTTGCAGCGGTTCGGACGGGGGGCGGGGGGGCCCCTCGCCCCCGCGCGCGCCAGGCCTGCGGCACCGCCTCCTGCAACCAGACGTGCCAGGAGCCTCGGCGCCGCGACGGTGGCCGGCGGGGGGCCGCAGAGGGGGGCGGCGGGGAGCGCGCGGGGGGGGCGGAGGACCCCGACGTCCTCCCGCCGTGGAAACATCGCGGCGGACGGCTCCTGGAAGTCTCGGCCTGTGGGGCCCCTTGCCGGGCCCCAGGAGGGTCAAGAGAGGACTGAGGATGACAGTTGGCCCCGGGGAGCGGCTCGAGGTCTGCGGGGAGCCGCGTGGTGAAGTCAGAGGCAGCGGCGCGGAGTGGTGCTTCCCCGCCCGTCGTGTCCCAGCGGAGAACCGCAGGCAACGCGTCCGTTGCCCTCCTCCTCGTGCTCCTTATCGGCATCCTCCTCCTTCGCATCCTCCATGCCCTCCATCTTCCTATCGTGCCATTCGGCGTCCTCCTCCACCGGCACCTGCTCCTGCAACCCCCTGCAACGCGTGCACCCCTGCATCCCCCTCCTCATCGTCGTTGTCCTCCTCCTCCTCCGCCTGGTCGTCCTGCCCATCCTCCTCTTCCGGCTCTCTCTCCTCCTCCTCCTCCTCCTCCTCCTCCTCCTCCTCCTCCTCCTCCTCCTCCTCCTCCTCCTCCTCCTCCTCCTCCTCCTCCTCCTCCTCCTCCCCTCCCCCTCCTCCTCCTCCTCCTCTCGCTCCTCTTCCTCCTCTACCTCGTGCTCCTACACCTCCTGCTCCTCGGGCGGTTGCGCCCGCGGGTGTGTTGGAATGTGTCGCCTGGTCGCGGTTGCGGTTGCGGTTGCGCCCGCGAGCGGGTTGAAATGTGTCGCTTGGTTGCAGTTGCGGTTGCGCCAGCGGGCGGGTTGAAATGTGCACCTAGGTGCGATTGCGGTTGCGGTTGTGAATGTGTCGCGCATGTGTTGTTGCGGTTGCGCCCGCGTGCGCGGATGCGCACGCGAGCAGGGGGAAATGTGTCGTTTGGTTGCGGTGGCGGTTGTGCACGCGGGCGGGTCGGAATGTGTCGCTTGGCTGCGGTTGTGGTTGCGACCGCGGGTGGGTTGAAAGGTGTCGTTTGGTTGCCCGCCAAAAGCAAGGGAAAGAAGGGAGGAGGGATGAGACACGGGAGAGGGGGAGGGATGGATCACGAATGAGACAGGAGGGAGGTTTGGAGCAGGAGTGCGAGCGGTAGAACCAGACGGGCGGGTCGGGCGGGCTGACCCATTCGGCAGGTCGGGCGGGCGGGTCCAGACGTTCGGGTCGAGCGAGCGGGTCGCTGAAGCGTCAACCCAACATGGATCGCAAGGAAGTTTCGAGCGATAGCGCGAGCCCCAAGTACATCGTGAGGAAACCAAGAGCGAGAGTTCGATTCTTGAGTGCTGGGCCCCACAGCCCCGCAGTAAATTGCGAGGAAGTGCCGCGCGAGAGCGCCACTCCTTCATAAAGTGTGAGGATGTCCCGCGCGAGAGTGCGATGTTGAAATACATTGTGAGGAAGTATCAGGCGGTAGACGCTGTTGCTGTAAACGTAGGCCAGGGGCCTAATCTGAGGACCAATATTTTCTCAACAGCAACAGCATCAAACACCAACGACGACGATGACGACGACGTGAACAGCAACATCAACAACACAACATCAACACCAACAGACAAACCAGACACTGAATTTTCCAGCCGTTCGGCCAGCCCTGTGGAAACGAAACTGACAGCAATGCAAACAGCACAGCCGGCATCAAGAGTCACGGCAACAACGACATCAACAGCAACAACCGGAATGTCAATATCAACGCGTGGGTATATGAACGCACTCATCATGGCCATGTTTGGTTAATACATCCTCTGGTGTGCTGTGATCTGATTACAACGAAAGACACCGACGTTGGCAAATCCAATGATCCTCACAACAGAATCAGAAGCAACAGCGGCACCACGAGCAGACAACACCAACAGCAGAACTTCATAACGGCACCAAGCCACAGACAACAGACAACGACACCGCCGACAACAACGCCATAACGTGGCGCCGCCTCCAAGGGGTATTCCGTGACATACGAACGCCGCCTCCGAGACGACCTCAAGATTGCATCGATATTGTCCCAAGATGACCCCGTGATCCCTACTTGACCCCAAGAATGCCTCAAGCTGGCTCCAATGTGACTCCGATGCGTTTCTCCATTCTGCCCGTGCTCTTGGTTTAGGCCGATAGGACGGATGGGGGTGCTGGCCCTCCGTCCCCTCGTCGTCGCCCTCTTCCTCCTCCCCCCCGTCCTCGTCGCCCTCGTCGTCGCCGTCGTTGCTGCCTGGCCCTCCCAGCCCCATACACAGCAGAAAACCGAATCCCCGACACAAATGTCGGGCCGAACGAAAGGGGGGGATTGGGAAAGGGGGGGTTACGAAATCTACTGCATGCAGCTGGTTTCAGCCCCGCCGCCGGGCCCATTCCTCGATACATGGGCGCCTCCCGGCGCCGGGAGGCGCCAGGAAAATCAGCTACTTGAGCTGATTCTCAAGCCCCCCTTTGCTATCCCCCCTTTCGCCCGACCCGACAAACGAATCAATTGTTTCTCTGATGACGCCCACGCCACCGGCCAGCCGACTGCAACCGCCGCAGCAGCAGTGGCCGCCACCAACGCGCGCCCTATCGTTCGGGTCGAGACCACCATGCAGAGCCAAACCAGCGGCCAGCTATCCACAGACCCGAGCCCTGATGCTCCTCCTCCTCCTTCTCCTCCTCCTCCTCCCCCTCCTCCTCCTCCTCCTCCTCCTTCTCCTCCTCCTCGTCCTCCTCCTCCTCCTACCTCCTCCTCCTCCTCCTGGGCCCTGGAGCTGGCCAGCGGTGACGGCAGCAAGGAGCGCGCCGACAAGCACGAACCGACCGCACCCATCAGTACCAAAGCCGAGACCGCCGAGACCATCCCGAGCATCGACGGCATATGTCGAAGCCGAGACGCTTACGGACACACACAGGGTGCGACGCACAAAGGATACTGCCCTGTCGCGCTCTGCTTCAGGACGGCCTTGGACCGTCCAAACCACCCCAACGGAGACATCAGCCAGGTCCGCAAGGCCGACACACACTGGAGCCCAGAGGACAAGTGCACAGAAATCTGCGTGCCGATTTGCAGAGGCGAGCACATTCGCATAACATGGATCGAGGCGCCCCGAAAGCTGGGCTTGGCCACCGACGGGCTACTGGGCGTGGAGCGAGATGACACAGAACGAAGCGACGCGCCAGGCGCGCGAACAGAAAGAGGACCCCACTTCATCGTGCTGCATCGCTGAGGGACTGCACCCAAGCCGCATGATCGAATACCAGGCCTACGTCGCCAGCATCGCAGGCTCCATTGTCGAATTGCGCATAGCCGAGGACATGGAGGACCCGGGCGAGTACCACAGGGCAGTATACGAGATCATTTTCCGCGCCATCTGCTATGAGAGGATCACGCGCCGTTGGACCTACCAGACCGAGCCCAACGTCAGCCCAGCTGCGCACACGGGGTCCACCGACGGTAAGTATCCATGACCACCATCTCTAGACCTACCATTTCGGCTGAACCCACCGACGTTACCTCCACCCCCCGCACTTCCATCTAAAGGGGTGCGTGGCCACCGAGCGCAGGGAACAGCTGCATCGGCAGCAACGACCCCAGCACAGCTGGGCTACTCCGACTCCCTCCCTTATACTGACTTCAAGACCCGTGTTGTTCCGTCCACAGCACCTCTCGCCTCACCCGCCCCCCCCCCCATTCCACCGCCCACTTAGCTGCGCCTGCAGCGTCGCGCCTAGGAGCACCGCACCTCCCTCACCTCACGTTGGACCTCCGGCAGGATAGGAGGGCGTCGGGCCTCACTCCAGGAGGGGTGCGCCGAGGGGGACGCCTTCCTCCTCCCGGGGAGGGCGGAGCCAACACTGGGCCACACTCGCACGAGCACCGCACTGCCGCCAGTGCATACAGTCGCCCACAGCCCCCCTCCTTCCTTCCCAAGGCGCGTGCTCGTCGTCAGGCCTTTCCTTTGTGTCCGTTTCCGTCTTGTCCCATGAGCCCCTTGGTTTTTTCTTCAACTTCCCCTGGCGTTGGCCAGGGGGAGGGATCGATGGCGCCAGCAGCAGCAGCAGCAGCAGCAGTAGCAGAACAGTCCGAAGCTCGAATTTCAAGGAGTTCCGCGATCACAAGAGTGATTACAAACAAAAGCAGGCCCACAAAAAGGGCAGAGAAGCGGCCGAACGGGCAGCGTTCGCCCTCGGCGGCTGCGGGTTCCTCCATGCCCGTGTGCGCGCTCCTCTCGCGCGCAAGCCTAGCGTTCGCTCTGCGCGGGCTGTGCCGCGGCGAGTTTTCCACCCCTGGGCTCAGCGCCAAACCATTTTTCGAGCCGCGCCCACCCCGTAGGGCTCAGGTAACGACGCACCCAGTGCCGCCCCAGGCCAGCCGAGGGGCGCCTCTCCCCCATCCGACTTCCACCCCCACGCACGCACTGGGCGGGGTACCCGGGCCGTGGGAAGCACGGGTGAGGATCCCCCCATGAGCCGCCCGTAGGCGACCCGCGTCCCCACCCGAGCCCTGGCGGGGTGCAAAGTGGGCCAGCGCAAGGGGGACGAACAGTGGCAACGAGAGCGCAATTTTCTGCCTCCCTGGCCCGCCACGGGCAAACAGGGGTGACGAACGGGCCCGCTACGGGCAAACAGGGGTGGCGCACGGGCTGCTACCCGCTTTTGTGTGGGGCACGAGGGCACAGTGTCACATCTGCCTGGGAGGAGGAGGAGGAGGAGGAGGAGGAGGAGGAGGAGGAGGAGGAGGAGGAGACGAGGGGGAGACGAAGATGAGACGGGGGAGGAGACGAGAAGGAGACGAGGGGAAGACGAGGAGGACGAGGAGCCGAGGTCGGCGAGACCTCGTCGTCGTCCTCCTCCTCGTCCTGCCACGAAGGCCGCGTCCGAGGAGTCGCGGGCCGTGCTTTGCTGTCCTTTCTCTCAGCTGCGGGCGGGGCGTTCTAAGGGCCCCCCTTTCGCGCTGCGAAAGAAGTTGCTGCGGGGAGGAAGTCTGGGGAGGAGGAGGAGGAGGACCAGGAGGAGGAGGAGGACGACGACAAGGCCGACTAGGAGGAGGACGAGGATGAGTCGGAGGAGGGAGGAGCACGGGCAGGAGGAGGAGGAGGAGGAGGAGGAGAAGGAGGAGAAGGAAGAGGAAGAAACGGAGGAGAAAGAGGAGTAGGAGGAGCAGGAGGAGGACGAGGACGAGGACGAGGACGAGACGAGGACGAGACGAGGAGGTGACGAGGTGGAGGAGACGAGGAGGAGACGAGGGCGAGTCGGGGAGGTGGACCAGAAGGAGGAGGACAAGTCAAGGAAGAGTCAAGGAGGAGGACCAGGACGAGACGAGGAGAGGAGAAGGCGAGAAGACGAAGATTCGAGGCGGAGGAGGAGGAAGAGGCAAGGGGAGGAGGAGGAGGAGGAGAAGGAGGAGGCGGAGGAGGCGTAACTGAGGAGGAACTGAGGAGGAGGAGGACGAGGAGGAGGCGAGGAGGAGGAGAGGATGAGCAGGACAAGGAGGATGCGAGAAGGAGGCGAGGATGAAGACGAGGCGGAGGTGGAGGAGGACAAGTGTCAATCTAAGACGCATCAGCGATGGTGGAATACACCCTCCCCTTGGTTCCCTCTGCAAAGGCCCCATGTTTTCATTGCCACTGGAGGGCTTGCCTCGTTCGGGGGACAACTGTGTGAAAGCAAATGCAAGAGCCACCTGTTGAAACGTAACCGCCCTCAATACGTGAAGGCCTCGCACAGCTTTTGAACGAATGCGCGCGGCGCTCAGGCGAGAGCCACAATTCGAAAACCGTGTGTAAACTTATGCAGGTGTTGCAAAACGTTTGTGCGCGGCGCTGAGGCGAGAGCTACAGTTTGGAAGCGGCCCGCCCTCCATTTTGAAATTGCTGACAGTTTTCACGACGAATGTGCGCAGCGCCGAGGCGAGAGCCACATGTTCAAAACCACTTGTCTTCAATCCGCACGACTGTTGCGATGTTGTTAAATGACTGCGCGCGGCGCTCACGCGAGAGCCACATTTTGAAAGCCACCTGTCTTTATTCTTGGAACGTCCATATTTGTTGAACAACTGTGCGTTGCGCTAAGGCGAGAGCCACATGTTGAAAGCCTCTTGTCCTCAAGCCGAGGCACTTGTTGCAAATACTTGGAAGGAATGCGCGCGGCGCTTAAGCGAGAGCCACATGTTTAAAACCGTTTTCCCTTGAGGCGTCAAGCTCTTGTACAGTTTGTACACACATGTGCGCGGCGTTTCGGCGAGAGCCACGTTTTGCAAACCCTGTGTCCTCCATGTGTAAAGCTCTTGCAGGTGTTTCAAAATGTTTGTGCGCGGCGCTAAGACGAGATCCACATTTCGGAAGCGGCCCGCGCTCCAATTTTGAAACTGTTGTCAGTGTTTAAGACGAGTGTGTGCGGCGCTGTGGCGAAAGCAACATTTTCAATATCACTTGTCTTCCATTCGTACAACTCTTGCGACTCAGGCTCGTCTGTGGTCTGGAAGTCTCAGACTGGTTTCGGGGTGACACAGGGAAGAGTTTCCACAAGGAAACAATTGAGGAGGAGGGTGAGGAGGAGGCATGGAGGAATGGAGGAATAGAGGAATGGAGGAGTTGACAAAATGGAGGAATGGATAAATGGAGGGATGGAAGAAGAGGAGGAGGAGGAGGAGGAGGAGGAGGAGGAATGGAGGAATGGAGGAATGGAAGAGTGGAGGAGTGGAGGAGGAGGGGGAGGAGGAGGAGGAGGAGGAGGAGGAGGAGGAGGAGGAGGAGGAGGAGGGGCAGCAGGAGCAGGAGGAGGAGGAGGATAAGGAGGAGGAATAGAGGTGGAGGAGAAGGAGGGCAAGCAGGAGGCGAGGCGGTGCCAGGACTGCGCCTGGGGCGACTGGACCGCCTGGGGCGCCTGCTCGCGCTACGGCGCCCAGCGCTTCCGCCACCGCGCCGTGGAGCTGCCGGGCACCGGGTGCGGCAAGCCCTGCGCCCCGGGCCGGGCCCTCGGCCGCCCGGTCTGTCGCCCTCGAGGGCCCCAGCCCCTCCCCAGGGTTCGAGGTTCGATGGATCTGCACGAACGAGATGGGCACGGAAATAATGGGTGCAATGCCCAACAGCGGATCCTGTTCATGCTGAACCAGATCCGCTGTCCACGCCGCCGCGGCCTGTGTCCATTCGAGACAGAAGGCCGCCTGCCCAACAGCGGCCGCTGCTGGTTCGGGGCAACATTTGCTGTTGGGCATTGTGCCCATTCTTTCCGTACCCATTCTGGGCGTCCAAACAGCCCCTCCCAGGGTTCGAGGTCCGAGGGTCGTGGTTGACGGGGCGGAGGGCTCCAGAGGCGAGGGCTGATGGGGGAGAGGAGGCCGTGGAGGGCGTGGAGGGCGAGGGAGTGGAGGAAGCGGGGAGGGGGAGGCGGACGGGGCAGAGGACGACGCGAATAGTGGGAGGGACACGGCAGCGAGGGTGTGGAGAAGGACGGGGGGGGGGAAAGGGGGTCAGGGTGCGGACGAGGAGGAACATGACGATGAGGGTGCTGATGATGATGGGGACTGCAAGGTGGATGCCGATGAGGGCGACCCGGTTCGAGGTTCCGGGTTCAAGGTTCGAGGCGCGAGGTCGAGCAAGTTCAAGCCGAGCGCACGTGTTGTGGCGTCGCCTCGACGTGCCCCCCACCCCCGCAGAGCGCCACCGTGCCCGGGGGCCCCAACGCCCTGAAAGGGCTCCGGGTCCCTGAGGGAGCTCGCGGCTGCTGGCTTCCTGGGGCCCTCCATGGGCCCGGGGACCGGCCGAAGACAGCCCAGGACGAAGCACTGGTCCTGGGGAAGGCCTCCCGGGTCTCCAAGAGAGCCCAAGACCGCCCAAGACGGCCCAAGAGGCTCCCAAGAGGCCCCCAAGATGCGCCCAAGGGGCGTTCCAAGAGGGCCCCAGGAGGCTAAAATCATTGATTTCCTGTGGGGAGACGTACATTTTCAGCATACACGGCTTTTCGGCTTTCACGGCGTTGACGACGGCCCAAGATGCCCCCAAGACCGCCCCAAAATTTCCCTCAGGACCGATCCGATTCTCACAGGAGGGCGACGATGAGACAGCGGCAGTTGGCCTTCGGGGGGCCCCGTCGTCGCCCCGGCTGGAGGCAGCTCGGGAAGCTGGTGCGTTCGGACCCTCGACCATCGACTTTCGGCTCGGGAGGGCTCCGGTCCTCGACTGTAGGCTGCAGTTGACTCAACTCGTCCTGTTGGGCAGTGGGCGTGGCAGGCGTTGCGCCCACGGCCGTGCGCTCGGCTTTGCTCGAGGTTCGAGGCTCTCTTGCGTCTTCGTCGGCTCTTGGAGGCTTCCTTGCCTCGAGATGCGTTCCAGCGGCTGCGCCTCGCAAAGAGCTGAGCGATCCGAGGGTGCCCAGGCCGTCCTGGGCGGTCGCCGAAGATCCGAAGTGCGGCCCGAAAAGCGGTGTTGACCCTCGGCAGGGTCCGTTTCGGCCCGATCGGTTCGATCCGACGTCGAATTTGGCCGTCTCGATGCGACTTGATGCAGATTTTCCATTGATCTGGTGCTGCCCGATTCCCACACGGCGCTGTTTTGAATCCTGGCGAGGCCGATCCGAGTCGATGTCGACTCCGTACCGACTCAGACCAGTCCAGGGCCCCTTCCGATTCGATTCGGTTTCCCGAGACGGTGTTGCCTGATCCTGCCATCACAGGAGCAGGAGGTCGAGGGTCGAGGTCATCATAAAGATACGTTCTAAGTCCGACATTCCCATGGTTTCCAAGATTTCGTGTTTATCCGCATGAGCTCCAGAAGAGAAGGCTTGATAAGGAAGGGGGAATGGGTGGAGGAAAAGGTAGTGGAGGAAGAAGAGGGGGAGGCGGATGGAAAGGATGACGATGACTAGTGGGAGGAATACGGTGACGAGAATGAGAAGAAGGATGGGGGGAAAGGGGGATGAGGATGAGGATGTTGAGGGACATGATGACGAGGATGATGATGATTACGCGGACTGCAAGGTGTATGGCGAACACGACGACGGCTAGGGATGCGGATATAATGCGATAAATATGTGGGATGGTGATGGTCGGCAGGGGGAACGTGATGATGATGAGGAGGAGGAGGAGGAGGAGGGAGAGGAGGAGGGAGAGGAGGAGGAGGAGGAGGAGGAGGAGGAGGAGGGAGAGGAGGAGGAGGAAGACGGTGAAGATATCGTGGAGGATGTTAAAAGGGGCAATGATGATGGCAACGAGGAGGGTGCAGGAGGGTAACGTCAGCTTGCGATTAACAGATGAGGCCCTCCCATCCGGGGTTGATGAATAGACCCCGCGGGGCGCGAACCCATTTTTTCAATCCCGCGCGCCAGGGGGTCGTCGCGGGCGCCGTCGAGGGGAACGTGTACCCCCCTGCACGGCAGCCTCAAAACGATTGCCCTTCGTCTAGGGGTCGGATACATGCGAGGCGAAGTTTTCTCCCCTCTCAGGCTGCTTATTGACGTGCCACAGTCGTCGTCGCCGTCGTCGTCGTCCTCGTCGTCGCCGTCGCCGTCGTCGTCGTAGTCTGCGTCGTCGTCGTCGGACGTTGTAATGGAGGGTGGAGGGGGGAGGGAGGGAGAAAGAAAAGGAGGAGCCCTCTCCGCCTGCCTCTTCCAGTTATCCCCCTCTTTTCCCCTTCTGGTCTGTAGCTCGGTACCGCCCGCCAGTCGAGGCGGCTCTTTCTCACGCTACATCGAAGGCGCTGCTGTCCCCCTCCGCTGTCGCGGCGCCGCTTGCGTCGCACTTTTCGCCCCCTTGCAGTCGGCCAGGCGTCGGCGCTAATTACCGGCGCCGCCGCCGCGTGTTTCAATTTGGCGGGCGCCCCCACCCGCGATTCGCCCGAGCAGGTGAACCATCTTGTTTTGATCACGCGCCCTCCCTTTTTGGTAAGCACGAGCTGACAGCAGGTGCGGGAGCTGAGGAGGGAGAGGAGGGGGCCGCGGACGATCAGGACGAGGGGAAAATAGGCAGGACGGGGGACCGGGAAACGGAGGCAGGCCGACGAACACGAGGAGGACGTGGAGAGGGGGGCGGGGGGGCCGAGGGGCGAGGAGCGAGGGACCGAGGGCGAGGAGCGAGGGGCGAGGGGCAGGGCGAGGAGCACGAGGCGAGGCCCCGCAGCCACTGTGCGGCCCAGCGCCGCAGCGGCAGACCGCGGGGCGTGCACGGCGCAGCCCCCGCCGGCAGTGGCCCAAGCGCCCTTCGCGCGCCCGGTTTAAGGGAGGAGGCCGCCGCCCCTCTCCGCCGGCGAGCCGCGTGTCGCGGCGACGGGTTCGGACGGGCCGAGGCCCAGAGGCCCTCGCGTCCTTCTCCGTCTCCTCCTCCTCCTCCTCCCTCCTCCTCCTCCTCGTCCTCCTCCTCCTCCTCGTCGTCCTCCTCGTCCTCCTCGTCCTCCTCCTCCTCCTCCTCCTCCTCCTCCTCGTCGTCGTCGTCGCCGTCGTCGTCCTCCCCCCCTTCGTCCTGCTCCTCCTCATCTCCTTCCTTCTCCTCCTTGTCCTCCTCCTTCTCCTCCCTCCTCCTCCTCCTCGTCCTCCCCCTCCTTCTCCTCCTCGTCGCCGTCGTCCAGCTCGAGCGGAGCCCAAACCGCGACAGAGAGCTCCCTTTGAGGACGCTCCCGCCGGTCAGCCCCCAGCCTTGGCACAGAAAGGAGGGGGAGGACGAGGAGGAGGAGGAGGACCCGAAAGCCTGCGGCAGAACATCCCGCTTGCCGCCTCACTGGGCTGCCGCCTCCTTGGCCCGAATGCGCTCGGCCAGGGCTCGTAGTTGACCGTTGTCGACCAACCGGGCCTTGCCTGCGGCGTCGGGGCCAGGGGGGCCGAGGAGCACCGACTTGGGCGGCGCCTTGTCCGTTGCAACAGCATCGTCGCCCTCGGCATTCTTCCTGTAATGAAGGTGGGGGCCTTCTCTGATCCGCTTGAGAGCACTCTCACCCTTTGTGTGCCCTGGAAACGGCAGGGCCGTTTTTTTTACCGTTTCCCCAAAAGTGTCCCTTGAAAATGGAAACGGGAAAAAAACGGCGACCAGAAACGGCAACAAAACGGCTCCAGGTTCGGAGCCGGAGCCAGAACCGGTCAAAAAACGGCGACGGCACCGGTAAAACAACGGCGTCGGAACCAGCAACAAAAACGGCAGAACGGAACCAGTAAACAAACGGCCCTGTCGTTTCCAGGGCCCACTAAGCTCTCACCGGAAGCGCCCAGCTCCTCCAAGCAAGTCTGGCCCAGCAAGTGGCACCGACGACTGGTATACGCTTCATATCTGATGAAAAAAACGAGTGTTTTTTTGGGTCTGGCTCACAACCGCAGATCCTAACTTGTGACGACGAGCCGACTCAGCACCATCAAGGCGCCTGAGGGCCGTGGGGGCCCCAGCACAACCATTCATAGGTCGGGCTTCGCAGCCAACGGACACCAGACAACATCTTGTGCACCTGACCCGACCTTCCTCCCCGAGCTCGTCCCACTCATGCCAGTCTGGCGTTGGCTGCGCTCGAGGGCGGCGGGCCTGGCGCGGTAGACGGGTGAACTCCAGCGTGGGGAAAAGCTGGAGGACAGCACCGAACATTTTAGCACAGGAGAGGAGCCTCTTCACCTGCCTATCTGTGGTCGCCAGGTCGGCTGGAGACGCCTGTGGGTG
Organism: Prorocentrum cordatum; assembly: GCA_963575745.1. NCBI lineage: Eukaryota > Dinophyceae > Prorocentrales > Prorocentraceae > Prorocentrum > Prorocentrum cordatum. Next base: position 542,889 of record CAUYUJ010004224.1, read on the forward strand.
AAGGGTGATCGCGTGCTTCGCCAGACGGTCCGCATCAGCACTCGCTAGCGCAGTTCTTCTCCACTCTGGTGGGAGAGCTTGAGTTATCTCCACAGATCTGTGGGCTGGGGTGCGGTGGGCCTCGCCAGCAGCATCATCGCCTGGCCCTTGCTGAGCGGCCTTACGGACACCCGCGAACATCTGTTTGGGGCACAACTGGGCCGCGTCCGATGCGTTCTGCAATCGAACAGCTCTTCTGCAATCGCTGTACGGGGTGCTCATCCCAGACGCGAACGCACAAATAGTGGCCAGCCCGATGTTCTCAGCGACTTGCGGGGCCTGGGGAAGTGAGGGCCACATTGGGGCCATCATCCTGGTCCGAACTATTACTCGGACCCAGGATCCAGGAAAACAGCCGCGAAAGAAGTTGGATCTAAATCTTCCATGGTAGACTGGGTGGCCGAGCCATCAACCACCACATTGCAGCTCTCGCTTCGTCCAACAAAATCCTGGAGGGTCATTGGCCCGCCGTCGCCATCTTGGAGGAGGGGGTCCGTCGCCGCCGAGAGAGGAGGGAAGGCTTCGCTAGGCTGGGCCAACATCAACATGATCCAGAAAGGATGCTCAGAGGACTCGATGGCTCTGGCTTCCTGGACAATCTCGTCGTTGATCGCCTGGCTGCGCATGGCTTCTATCTCAGGGGTCTGGCACAGCCGCTGTCGGTGATAGAGAGAGTCGGGCTGGCCACAACATGATCATGTGCCGTCCGACTCATATCCCGAGGCCTGGACGCGATCTGCCATCCGGACTCCTCGGGAAAACACCCGCAGATCCAGTATTTAGCTCGCGGGCGGTACGCGTCGAACTGAGGAGGGCACGAAAGGGGATCCACCGAAACACGCTCACCGACGAAAGAGGGGGTCGACACCGTGAGCTTTCTCTCGCGGGATCTCTGAACACCCCCTTGCAGCAGGCTGGACACCGCGGCGGGGGAGGTGTGCCTTGAATCAACTAGGCGTCCTCGGTCATCTTGCTAGAGGTGGGAACTTAAAGCCTTCCAGCCTGCGCGGTTCGCACTCAGGAGCATGCGGCGACCAGGGCCTCTGGAGCACTTGCACTGATGGGGTCCCAAGTCCAGCTGCTGAGCTTCAAGTGCCCTCCAGATCCCAACGTGGTCCCTGCAGGTGAGGGGGCTGTTGGTTGGAGTCGCCGGGCTTCTCCATGAACTCGATGCCCATTGCTTGGCGGGCGCGTTCGCCTGCAGCCAGGCCGGGTCGCGATGCAAGCAGATGTTGGCCGTGAGGGAGACTCTTCGATGCGCAGGCGCATATCTTGCAACGATCATCTTCCTGAGTTCAAGGAACTCCTGATCGGGCGTCCCCAGGGCCATGGAACCGCATCCAGCAGCTGGCCTGAGTCCCGAGACGTAGATGTCGTTCATCCGCGAACGATCCCTGGGAAGTTCTTTCCGACAACACTTGACAAAACCATGCCGCTTTATCATCGCCTTGAACCTTTCCTTACGCCTAGCCTAACCCAGTTTAGCTGCCCGAGGTTGCCCCGTCGCCCGGTCGCAGCCCAGGGGGCGACGGAGGTGTAAGCGGCGGGGTCGCAGTGGCGGGCAAGTTTCTGGGCCAGCCACTTGCTGGGTCGACGCGAAGGTAGTGGCTTTATCCTCAGCCAGCTTCATCGAGTCGCTCCAGAACAAACAACAAAATCTGCAGGTCAGCTGCTGCGGCGATGAGCGTGCTGACCACCACCTCTCGTGGTCCAGACACAGCGGTGGTGTCATCATCGATGTGCGAGCCGAGCGATGCCTTCGGGTTGCGAATGCAAAGTTGGTCGAACTCGAGCATGGCGTATGCCTTGTCGGAAACATCGTTGAACAGATCCCGAGCAGGCAAGCCCGAAACAGCAAACTGTTGGAAACGGGGCCGCGGTGGGATTCGAAGACGTAGGATGCGGGGGCTGCGCCGCATATGGTACAGGGTCTTGTTGAGCACACGAGACATGACCCAATGCCCAGGACGAGCCCGATGCCAATCTAGCCTGATGAATTCGTAGTAGGTTTGCCCGTCCCACGTAAAACCAGCCGTGGTTTCCCCTCCTATGGCCGTTACTTCAGCCAAATACATTGTTTCCAAATCAGGGCTTCCGAGGACTGTCCAGCCCCGAAGGACCAGTAGGGTCTCTGGGAGAGATTCAAACACTCATCCACCACCGATCGTGTCAAGCATTGCCAAATGCGCACGGGCGCAGCGAGTCGTAGAACGGGTCGAAGTCCTCCTTTGGGCTTCTCTGGCAGCGGCAGTAGCATCCACAGTCACTGCGACGGAAACAGGCCAAGGCGCTCGATCGCGTCGAAGAGCAGAGCCATTGCCTCCAGGGCAGAGTCTCCCAGGAGGCTGAAGTCTCGCACTTGCAGGGCGTCAAGGAACTTGGTGGTGTGCTTGTTGGAAGACCTCGACGCCGCTGGAATCTGCTCGGGAGTCGCTCGCTCCATACCTCTGGCGGGGTAACTGCGGCCTTCCCGAAGCCTCCAAGTTTGACCGCTTCATCTTTCTGGAGCCTGACGGGGTCCGAGCTGCAAATCCCTGGGGAAACCTGCGCCGCCGCCGGCTGCCATTTCTTTTGGCAGGCGGGTCAGACAGCGCGCCAGACGCGCTGACCCTGCAAGGGCCTCTTGATGCCAGGTATCTCAGGACTGCCTTCGAATCCTCCCCCCGAAGTCATGGCGCCTGCGCCGTCGGCGGCAATATCATCCACGAACAAATCAGCCTTCGCGCGCCACTCCTGCAGCTGGGGCAGGTCTGGGTGCCGCTCCAGCGCGAGCGCCCGCATCTCATTTCAGGGGGGCATTCAATCGGATGCCAAGACCTTCTCCAGGGCAGGGGTCCTGCAGCGAGTCCTTGAGGACCAATGCCAGGGACCCGCCATCAACGAGGCGCTCGATAGCCAGTAAAAGCTGAGCAAATGCATGATTGAGCCAGCGCCACCCCCAGCATATCCAGAGCTGGTCATTGTCGAGCTCGGGCTTGTAGAAAATGGACTCCCACGGGGCCTTGATGGCGTTGCCCCTCTCCCCCGGGATCTTCGCCTCGATCCCCAAGCAACGTGCCAGCTCGAGCTCTGCGCGCTCAGGGAGGGCAGACTACGCGGCATTCAAGGTGGCCCAAGCTTCGCATGCAGGACGGTGGCGAGCGTAGGCAACTGCATGCAGGGCCACGTGGCGTGCGCCCTTCCAGCACATGGCATCTCAAGGGGCAATATCTGGGCACATGTAACCCAACTGATTGACGCTGGATGCATCTGGACGGATCGCAAGCGCTGGGCGATGACGTTTTATCTCCCAGAGCGCAGCAGTTCCGACCTCTTGGACCAGACGATCAAAGCCAGGGCCCATCAATAACAAATCGATGATAGCGCTGGAGGTAGGAGACTTGCACGTGGGCGTCGTAGGTGCCACAGTCACCATCCCTAGCGTGCGCGCGATGCCTGGGCCTTCCAGGACTTCTGGGGCCATGATGAAGTCACCCGCGATGATGGAGTGAGTGGGGTCCGAAACCGATGAGCCCAGCTGGACGTGGAGCTCCGTGTTGATGGGGCCCAGGCCTTCCGCAGCTTTCATGTTGGCCAGGAAAAGCGACAGGGTGGGCCAACCAGGGGAGTCCACCAGGACCTCGATGATACGATGGGGCGCCACAGCGGAATCACCTTCTGGGGGGCATCAGATCCCAATGGTCAACCTAACAAACGTAGCCACTCCAGCCGACGTCTTACCAGCGCCACGGTTGTAGTCGCTCGCCGCAAAGAGCGCATGCCACCCAAGACGTCGCGCCCTGTCAGTGGCTCTGCCAATGAACACTGAAGCTGTGCCAACCTCCTGCGCGCGCACGAGGATGGCTGAGCTCCCGCAAACGCCGCTTCAGCGTGGCCCAGCACGAGCCACTGCAACTCCCGATCTGGCACTGACGCTGGCCAGCCTTACACTTTTGCGGGGCCCCCCCGCGGGAGAAGGGGAGTGCCTGAGCCCGTGCTTTGCACTGGGCCTCGAAGAGCACCCGGTGCTCATCGAGCCCCTCGGACTGCATGAGTTTATGCAACCCTGGCTTCTCCGCAACGGCGTCTGCGCCCAGGGTTAGCGCAGGCGCAGCACTTGGTGGAACCACTTGCGCCACGTTGGACTGCACCTCGAGCTTGGCGGCCTCAATCTCCACGCGCAGCAATCGAGCCTTCTCCCGCGTGGGCGGCAGCTCGACCTGGGCGGCGCCGATGAGCGCCTGCTGGGTCTTGATGTCCTCCTCGAGCTTCTCGAGCTTGCCGCTGGGCCGTTGTAGCTTGCGCCCCAGGGCCGCGTGGTGGGACAGGAGGGGCATGGTTGGTATAATTGAGCTCCTTGCGCGCATCTTCCAACTCTTTCTCCATGGCTTGCTTGATGGCGCTTGGGAACTCGTCGCTCTTGATCCCCTGCGGCGTCGCCTCCAGGGGTTTTATTTCTGCCAATAGCACGCGTCCAGCTCCGTCGGTGGTAGCTTCAGGACTTCCGCCTGCCGCATGTGGAGGCACAGCTGCCGATGGTGCTCGAGCTCCTGGGCTGCTGCACTGCTTGGCAACATTTTCCATCTGCGCCTGCAACTTCCCGAGGTGCTGCACAAAGGAGTTGGCAGTGTCAGGAGGGCCGCGAGACCAGGCGTCACCAGGCGAACGAGGCTTCGCACTCCTGGGAATTGACTTGGAGTCCGTGGCCATCTTCTTCGCACGATCAATGACGGACTGCGGGGCCTCCCTTCCGCGCAGACACTTGCTCGAGACGCCCCGCGTGATGGGCGCCACCACGGCGGCTGCTCCGGGCCTGGGAGGACAACGCGATCTTGCCCCGCGTGGCAGCTAGGCGCGACGTGGAATGCTTCCGCAGGAGCTCACAAATGGAAGGGTCAGGTCCCTCGACCTGAACACCGAGCCAACGACCCGCAACAGCGATTACCGCACTGAAGACGGCTGTTGCAAGCGCAGGCTGAAAAAAGCCCGAGCCAGAACGGCTGAGGAGGAGGAGGAGGAGGGGAATGAAAAGTCTGATGCCGAACGTTTCGTTGTGACCTGGAGCCTCAATGCTGGTTGGGTTGGGGATGTTGGGGCACGAAAGATTTCAGATCATGGCGCCTTGCAGCGAGCCGCCGTCCAGTGTGACTTTGTCAAGCGCAAAATGACGAATGATAATGCGATGCACGCGTGTCCGACTAGCGCAGTGCACCGGTTTGCCAGTTCGTGCCGAGGGTGAGATTATTTTTCCCGCGGGGGGTGGGAGGTAGCAGTGCGGTGAATGGACAAGACCGGGACGGAGGCGCACGCCATGCACCAGAAAAAGGCTTGTAGTTTCAATTGGGCGCGGAGGACCCGGGCTTAATCGCAACACTTTTTGCCCTCATGCCTTCCTCGGTTTTGTTCGTGGCTCGGCGTACAGTGGTTTAGCTCAAGAACAAGATTCTGATGCATTGACAGGTGTTGAAAGCAAATCGCTCGATCTTACGTAGAACAATTGATGTTGCACTGTTCCAGGGGGCTGCACTACATGATGCGCCGCGCGGAACATTTAGAAACAAAACGTACGGTTTCGTAACGGAGGCTCCTCTTAAACAAGAGGGCTTCATTGCGGCGGAAATCATGCATTTGTTTCGGTTGTTGGCTTCGTGCGAAAACCGCCGAGGATGAAACAACGCATATGAACGTGCATGTGAAATTCTCAATGTTTGTGGGGCGAGGTACTCACTTTCTAGATGTGGCGACGCATCTTTAAGCGCTCCCCCGAAATAGTATATGACGCAAGCGGGGTTCGCGAGGCTGCTATGAGAAGAGGGAAGTTATATGCTTCACGTTCGCGTTCTGTGAATCACAGCTTCGAGACGAACAAATACAGCCAACCCGCATAGCAAAGATCTGCGGTTTTCCAAGGTTACCCTTGCATCTTTGCCCAGTCGGCCCATCATTGGCAGCTTTCGCTAGCCGCAGCCCGCTCGCAGAGCGCCGACGTGTCATTCCAAAGCCCTTGCATCTTTATCGTGGGTTCTTCTGATGCGGGTTGGCTGTATGCTTTCACGTCCCTTTGCCGTTTTTCACAGTTTCGAGACGCCGATACGAAGACATACAGAAGGAGATTCTTCCGTTTGAGCGGGGGACACATAATGTAATATTGTGCATGGCCTGCGCCTGACCCGGCGCGTGCTTGGCGCGTTGGCGGTGGCGGATTGAGAAAGGGCATGGCGCGGCGCGCCCTTGGCGCGTCGTGCAGGACGGGCTCGTCGCTTCCTAATGGCGTACCCTCGACCCGACCCTCCGGGGATGGGTCGGACAGGGCGGGGACGAGGACTAATCCGTTCCAGGGCGTTCCGGAACGCTCGCAGAGCGTTCCTGAGCGCTCTGAGAAGACCGCGGCTGTTAGCCTCGGTCCTGCCCTCTGGGATTGCAGAGCAAGAAAATCCACCAACAAAAAGTCCCCCTACCTGGCTTTCGTGCCTTTCTCTTTCGCTCCTCGCTTCTGCGTGCCCGGCCCCACTTCGGGGGTAGCGCATCTCGCCCTGCCAAAGAGTCGCGCCGATGTCCCCGGCAGCCTCGCGCTGCGCCGTCCTCCTCGCGACGGCCCGCTCGCCAGCCTCTCCCAGCGGCCAGCTGTGCTTCGCCTCCGCACCAAAGCCCGGGAAGAGAGTGGAGAGCTCCTTGCAGCGGGGCCCCTCGTTCGCCAGTGGTGGTGGGAGGGGGGAGGTGGGTGGGATAGGCTGGCGAGGCGCCGCCAGGCAGGCCAAGGCAGAGCGCTCCCTGGCCATGCATCCATAGCTTCGCAGGTCGATGGGAAAACCCAGTCGCGACTGGCTGCTCGGGGACCGCGCCCAACGCGCTCGACCTTAACCTCCTCCTCCTCCTCCTCCTCCTCCTCCTCCTCCTCCTCCTGATCATCATCATCATCAGCATCATCATCATCATCATCATCCTCATCATCATCATCATCATCATCATCATCATCATCATCATCATCATCATCATCATCATCATCATCATCATCATCATCATCATCATCATCATCATCATCATCATCATCATCATCATCATCATCATCATCATCCGTATCATCATCATATCCTTCTCCCTTTCTCTTCCTCCTCCTCGTCTCATTCGCCTCTTCCTCCTTCTCGTCGTCGTCTCCTCCTTCTCCTCTTCCTCCTCCTCCCCCTCCTCCTTCTCCTTCTCTCCTTCTTCATCCTCGTCTCCGCCGCCTCCTTCCGGGACCCTTTCTCGTCGTGTAACAAATGGCGACAGAAGGTTTTCACATTTCCGACCCCCAGGGGTGCCCTTACCAAGCTATTGGACCATCAGAAAACGACCCGGGATGGAAAGCCTTTCCTGGGCGAAGGGGTCGAAACCTCCGGGGTCGCGACCCCCTCCTGCAAATCGAGAACGGAGGATCGAGGTTGGGAGGTTTGGGGTTCTGGATTCTTCTGGGCGTCTTTGGGGGGGTCCGTGATGGCTCGGGGTGCTCATTTCCTGGAGGGGGGGGGGGGGGCCTCCCCCTGGCACGGTCCGAAGGAGACCATCCCCGACCGCTCCGGCCCGGGCCTGCGGCGGCCCGCGTGCGACGCGCCCGAGCGTTCTGCACGCACGCCGTCCTCGCTGCCCCCGGGTGCCGCCTCGGCCCACTCCCCGGGGGCCACCCGCGAAGGGCTCGGGACGAGGCGCGGGTCCCGCACGGCATCGAAGCGAGCGGGCCGCGGAGAACAGAGATGGTGTGGGGAGGGGGCCGATGGCTCCATGGTCTCACGTCGTGAGCAGTGCGGGCAATAGCTCTATCCACATCCGGTGCGTCTTGGAGTCAGCAGGGCTCTCTTCCCCAGGAGCCGTAGCCGCACTGGATCTGGATACAAATCTGGCCCCAAGACGCTTGATTTTTTATCCGTATCCACTGCGCCTCGGCGTTGCGGCACCCCTTCCCGAAAAGCCCAAGACGCTCTGGATATGGATATAAGCACTGCCCGCAAACAGATGACGATGGACGTCGCCGGTCTTGGATCTGCCTCCGTCTGCCCAGAGTTGGGCCGGTGCCCCCAGGTCTTTCGGGGCATTGGCTCGCGTCCCGGCTGGGACGCCACGTGCGCGCGTCAAGCGGGGGCCCCCAGAGCGGGGGGCCCCCAGAGAGGTGGCGGCGCTCACCGCGTGGGGAGTCGGCGGCTTTGGGTTCCAGTCGTGCTTCGAGGACGTCTCGGGCGACGCGGGGTTTTGGGGTTCCAAAATCGTGCAGTGATGGACCGCTTGCAAAAGTACTCGCTTGCAAAGTTTGGTGAGCCATGGTACGTCGCTGCTCGAGACCGCAGGAAATGGCGTGCGCAGGCCGAGGGCTACACGCAAGACTTCTGAGTTCAGCTTGGCATGCAGATTTTCCATCGCCCACACGAATGTATAGCTTTCTGCCCACGTCCGCTTGCGGACCGATTCGATTCGACCGGGCCTTGCTTGATGGACCGTGTGGTGGGGTTTTCGGGAGTGTCGGGGTCACCGCCCGGTCTGTCACCGCACGGTTCCAGGACGCGCAAGTCAAGGCATGTTCCCAGGGCCTGCTGAGATGGTGGGATGCGCCCATGGTTTGGCCTAGAGGTGAGGGAGGGGGAGGGGGAGGGGGAGCGGGCTGGCGAGGAGGGGGGAAAGTGAGAGAGAACTATGGAGCGGGGGGGGGAATGCGGGGAGAGGGCGTGCGGTGATGTGGAGGGGGAGGGGGGAGGAGGGGCGAATGGGGCGTTGGGAGTAGAAGTGTGTCTTAAGGGAGCGGGAGAAAAAGATAGGTAGAGATGTCGATATATATATATAGAGAGAGAGAGAGAGAGAGAGAGAGACAGAGAGAGAACAACACATGAAACAAACACAAGGTTACGATAGATAACGAACCAGGGAAAGACAGAGAGAGAGAGAGAGAGGGCGGGGGAGGAAGGGAGGGAGGGAACGAGAGGGACAGAGAGGGAGAGCCTGATCTTTATAGATATAAAGCTTCCTCTCCCCCTGGTTCTCCGCTCGCGTCCTGTCCGCGATATCCTTGGCCCGTTCGGGCTAATGGATTACATTTTGTTGCAGCGCACCCATTTTGTCACAGGCGACGGCATGCTGCATGAATTTGCCTTTGGCACATAGGTCTGTGTAGTTCTCAGCCACTGAGCGGTCATGAACGAGAGCTATATATATGTATATGTATATGTGTATATATATATATATATTACATCAGGAAACTTGCAAGCCTGCCTGGCGACCTTCCGATTCGCGTTGCAGCTGCCGCGTTACCGAGGCGACCAGGGATAGTCGCGTTCCGCAGTCCTCCCCTACAAACAAACTGTGCTAGTTAGTGAGGGCGGGACAGAGAGAGAGAGGGATAGCCAGAGACTGATCTGTATATCTTTATATTCATGCACACATATACGTAGGCACACACACATATATATATATATATTATATATATAGAGAGAGAGACTTGTACATATACACGTATATATATAGAGAGAGAGGAGGGGAGGAGCTGGGGGAAGGGGTAAGGGGATGGGCGGCGTGAGTGAGGCAGAGGAGGGCACGGAAACGGGTACGGCGGGGGCGTTCGTGAAGGAGTGTGCCCTGGAGGCTTCAGACCCTAGGTGGTTCCTTCTCTTCTGATGGCGGCGGTGGCCTCCCTGGCCAAGCTTTATGCTCCGTGCACCAGCTTCTCAGAACCTGGGTTCCTTGTCCAATTCCCTTACCGTGGGGAATAGGTGGGGAGGAGAGGTGATTGGACGTGCACGTCGACAGGGAGCATGTGCAGAAGAGGGGGCATGAGGAGAAGGGACAATGGTGATGGGTTGGAGGGGGAGGGGGAAGAGAATACGCAGAGGGAGGATGGTGAGGGGAGCCAGGACGAGAGGAGGAAGAAGAGGAGGAGGAGGAGGAGCAGTGGAGGAGGAGGCTCACAATTCTGGTGTGCCTACCACTGCGGCTTTGCCCTGGACAATAGGAGCAGGGCGTAGGAGCAGGAGGAGGGGGGAAGCAGAGGGGGAGGACGCGAAGGGGCGAGGAGAGCGGCGGCAACGCGGACGCGGGGGGGACGATGGAGGCCGAAGTAGGGGGAGACGAGGAAAGCGAGGAGCGCGCAGAGGAGGGCGATGACGAGGAGGACGGCGACCAGCAGCAGCAGCCGCAGCAGGAGGAGGAGGAGGGGGGGGCAGGAGCAGCCGGGGATGATGGTGGTGAAGCAGGTCCGTAAACTGGGGGGGGGGTGGGAGGGGCAGGGGAAGGAGCGAGTGGCGGAGCAAGTCATGCGATGGCATGAACTGCAGGGATGAGCTAGCTGAGCGCAACGCCTCTCATCAAGATCCCACTGGGCGGGATACGACGGACCCGCGGACTTGCAGCAATGGCTGGGATGCTTATCGAGTCGGTTCAGCAGTATGGAGGCGAGTTCAAATACCTCCTCACGCGTCCCCGCAGCTTCCTGACCCAGGCGCGGTTCGCAAAACTCAGGGCATGAGAGGGGGAGGAGTAGGCGGAGGAGCAGGAGCAGGAGCAGGACGAAAGGAAGGAGGAGGATGTACATACGGTAACGACGCTTCGGGTGTCGGTTCCCAGTCCTGGGGCAAGACTTCATCACATCATGTTGCGAGTGATACGTGTGCACCACGTCCTGGCAATCCTACATAGGACCGCTACCAGTAGGACCGAGAGGTGGCTGATTCCGCCGTCTTGGTGCCGTGTCAGCCTGGAGTGAAACTCCATCAAGGAGGAGGATAAGGAGTTGCGGGGAGGAGGCGTAACGACTTTCTCTGCACAGGGGCAAGCTCTTTGGACAGTGCGAGCTCGGGTAGAACCGCGAATACCTACACATACTTTGCCATACGACCGTGTGGATTGTTCGGGACCTGTCCCCGTGGCAAACATCACATGGTTGGGGGTTTGGGCTTTTGTTGCGACGGATCGGGGGGGTGCATGCGGATCTACGCGGCGAAGGGGGGGGGCTCAGGATATGATAGAACACATACCAGACAGCTCTGGACATCGTACCACGCCTTCACGTGCCAGGGGGCACGGTAGCGGATTTGTGTACCCGTTCGCTGCGCACGCCCCCTGTAGAATAGATGCACGACCCTCTATTCTACAGGGGGCGTGTGCATATATATATATATATATATATATATATATATATATATATGCATGTACCCATCTACGCTTATTTCAAATTTTCATGTGCAGACATATCTGTATACATAAATATATACATGTATGTATGTATATATACCCGGGTCGAAGGGAAGAGGCGCCACGCGTAGCCACCCTTTTCTCCATGGGGTAGCAGATGGACGCCGTACGATACCAACCTGGCTGCCAAGACGGGTCAGGAGGCGGTCAGGACGGCCCAAGGGGCCCTCGAACGATTCGAGACGCCCTGACAGGCTGCGAATGGCAAGGAGAGGCCATCAACACGTCCCAAGATCCGCCACAGGCTCCCTTGACGCAACAATCCTCTCCTGTGCGCAGATGTTTTGTGAATTTGGCATTCTCTCTGTTTCGGTGTTGCCAGCGTCCAAGACAACCCAAGAGGCCGTTTTGACGATCGCCCCAAGGCGGCCCAACATGGGCCCCCGAGGGCCCCAGCTGGCCACGAGAGACCCCACAAGAGGGCTCCAAATGACGGGCCCCCAGACCCAAGAGAGCGACAAGAGGGTTCGAAAACGGTTTTCGGAGACCTTCGAGAGGTGCCAGATGGCCCAAGGAGACCCCAAGGCAGCCCAAGCGAGCTCCAAGACAGCCCAGTATAGACCCCAAGGGCTCCCGAGAAGGCCCAGGAGGGCCCCCCAAGAGGCACAGGACGCCACGCGAAGTTGGGCATTGAGCTCTGTGTGGGGCACGATCCGCAGCAGCTGTGTGCCGAAACATGCGGAGAGGCTCCATACGATTCCTCCCTTTGAGGCCGTCGGCAGGGCTCCCTGTAGAGCGCGATCAGTGTGAGGGGTGTGCCGGCATGGGCGAGCGGACGTTGTGCGACCCTTTTCTGACACCGTAAGTGGAGCTCCCTATGGGGCACGGTCCATGTCAGGGGTGTGCCCACATGGGCTGAGCGGCGCGCCGCGAACTTTGTCTCGTGGGCCGCCGGTGGAGCTCCCTGTGGGGTACGATCCGTTCGAGAAGTGCCAGGATCTTCACTTGGGTTCTCAGTCACTAAGATTTCTGAAATCCTGGGGTGATTCGGGCTTGCGCGGGTACTTGCATTGCGTTGTGTTGCGTTGCACTCTAACTCGAGCGTGCATGCTGATCACCTCTGCCGTGCTGCGACGGAACACGTGTTGCGTTTCATCTCTTTGCGCCGCATAGGTATGTGTATTTTTTCGTGGTTCACGATGCATTCGTTCGCGTTGCTATGATTCGCCTGGAACCCTGCTGCATTGTAGCGCCTTGCATTTGCATCGTTCCCTTCTTCTGGCAATTCTTCACGACTTTGCATTTCGTTCCGTTGGGTCGTATGGAAGATTCCGTGTCGGTAATTCGTCTCTGTTAAGTCCCCGTTGATGATGTTTTTTTTTTTTTTTTTTATATATATATATATATATATATGTATACACACAAAACATCATGTTCAAAGTATTTGTGGTGGACTATTTCAGCGGAGTTGTGAGAGTTGAGGCTTTCTAAATACTAAGCATGCGTGGTTTTAGTATATCTCGCTATATGTGCACGCATGTATGTATAGTTTCCCGTCTGTCTGACGAACGCTGTCGGCAAACCTTGAAGTGTCACTAAGGTGTATATGCTTGCGTACATGCACACAATACGACCTGCAGAACAACTTGCATTTGGGCAGCCCACGGGGCAACCTACGGGAAAACCACGGGACAGCGCACAGAGCAACCACAGGACAACCACAGGAGAAACCGCGGGACAACAGGCGGGACAATCCACGGGGCAATCTACGGGACAGCCATTGGACAACCACGGGACGTGATAATCCACGGGACCAACTGGCGTGCCCCCGCGATGCACATAGGCTTAGTGTGCCTTGGAAGCGCCCAGGGCGTTTCTTTATAGCTTCCAGCTGTCATTCAAAATTTGTTTCTCAACAGTTTTTCGGCTGCACTTTTTTTGTTTATTTCCAGGTTTCCGTGGCGATGCGTTTTCCGATCGCTTCCGACGCCCATTCGAGGGAACGTTTTTTATGTTTCCCAGTTCCGTTTTTGTCATCGTGTCTAGGTTTGCCTCGCAACATGCTCTTTTGCATCCGGTATTATTTTGGCTGGGCATGCGTTGGAAATCTCCAAGCTGTAATCAGGCACAAGCAGGCAGCAGCAGCAACAAGCAGCAATAATCAGCGCGCAGCAGCGAACGGCAGACACGATCTACCAGGGAGTTGGCAGCTGCAGCGGTCAGCAGGTGCACCATAGAAGTTTTTGTTAGAGAGAATGTCGAGCTTTTCTCGTGCGTTGCCTGTCAGTCGCTGTCCGACCCCCGCGAGTGCGCGTCAGAGCCGGAGACATCGTCGGTGTCGTAACGGCGGCGTCGGCGTCGTAACGGCGGCCTCAGCGGCAGCGGCGACATCATCAATGTTTCCGCCTCCCCTGGGCCGAGGGTCGAAGTTGCCTGACTGGGCCAGCAGGGGGCCGCAGCGGACGGGAGCTCTGGGCCAGGGCCACCGCAGGGGGGGACGGGCCACCTCGAGCCAACAAGCACCAGGAGGAGGAGGAAGAGGAGGAGGAGGAGTAGGAGGAGGGAGAAGGAGGAGGAGGAGGAGGAGTTTCCAATCTGTTTCCAATACGTTTGCACCGTATTTCCAACTCCCTTCTCCGGTGGGTCGGACAGCGACCGACAGGTAACGCGCGGTAAGAGCTCGACTCTCTCTCCAAAGGGCTTCTCCGTTGCATCTCCTGCCCGCTGCTACTGCCTGCTGCGACTGCCGGCTGCTATTGTCTTCTGTTACTGCCTGCTGCTGCTGATGCCCGCTGCGCAGCCCCGTATTCATTATCATCGGCAGTCTCGTGTTGTGCCAAAAGTTCACCAACCCGGTTTATTACAGTGTTCAGGGGGCGTTTCTTTACCGTGTCCAGGTTACGCCGATTCGTTTTACAGCAGTTTCCCAAGGATCGTGCGCAAGCGTTGTTGTGTAGAGTTTAGGGGGTTAGTTTTTGTTCATCCGTTTCCAGGTTCTCGCTGTTGCGTCACAAGACGGAAGAGTATGAAGCTATAGAGACACGCCCTGGGCGTTTCGCAGGCACACTAATCACACGGGTAGATTTTGCCCTCGCAACCCCGTCACATCGTCGCGCTCGCGCAGACCCACCCACCCCAGCACGTGCGGCAAGAAAAGCCGAAACAGCTGTGCCGCATTGCGGCACTCCGTTGTCCTCCCCACACACCTCCGAGGCACCTTGCCGTGTTTTTGCTTCCGTGCGCTTGCAAGTGCTGTGTGAAGGTGAGTCGGTCGGGGGCCGAGGGGTTCCGCCTCGTTCTCCCCCTCCTCTTCTCTCTCGCATTGCATGAATCCAGACACCTCAGATCCTAGAGGCCATGGCCTCACCCACCTGGTCTGCCCTAGGCCCGGACGCTGTCCGCAACGGTGGTCGCATCGCATCGCATCGCATCCTCTTCTCTCTCGGTCGGGCACCGCAGCAGGACGCACCGTGGCATCGGGACAATAGATGGGAGGAAAGCGCTGCGCGCCGTGGCACAGCTGCTCGCCCGCGCCTGCGAGGGAGCCGGACAGCTCTGTCATGTCTGCCCGGTCGCCGAAGATCGTGCCGAGGCCCCTCGGCCAACTCGTGCACACGCCCGTCGTCAGACACAGCACGGAGCCAGCTGCTTGGTGTAATGATCGCTGGCTCGAGGGGCCCGGCCCGCCGGGACCCGGCCGAGATGGCCGGTGCCTTGCTCGGCCAGGCCGAGGCCGGCGGTGGTGACAGCCGTGGACGTGGCCTGCGCGCGTGCTGGGCCGAATGGGGCCCATGGCGTCTCCGCAGCTCAAGGCGGGGGCGTCCGCGCGGCCCGAGCACGCCGGCGCTGCCCCGGAGCTGCGGACCTCGCGTCGGCTGGCGCTCGTCTTCGCCAACGGAGCGTACAGGCACCGCCGGCCGCTGTCAAAGCCTGTGGCGGCGGCGGCGGAGTTGCGAGGAAAGTTGCTGGCGATGGGCTTCGAGGTCGACGGTGGCCAAGACGAGGGCCTGGACGGGATGCGCTCGGCGACGGCCCGCTGGCTCAGGCGCGTGGAGAGCGCAACGAGCTCTGCAGAGGAGGACAGCCCAGCGCCTCTGCTGATCTTCTTCGCCTTCTGCGGGCACGGCGGGTCGGGCCGCTTCTATCCCGTGGACTGCCCGCGCGGCAGGAATCCAGAAGGAACCTATTGTTTCTTCGCCGACTTCTTGGATCCCCTGTACGAGATACTCAGCTGGCGCACCATCGGTGAGGATGTCGAGAGGCCCCTGTGGGCGCTGGGCGGCCAGTCCTTGCAGCAGCACCTCGCGCAATGGGGTGGCGCGGGGACGCGCCACTGGCGCCTCCCGGGCTGCGTGCACGTCGTGTCCCTCATCGAGAGCTGCCGGCGCCTGAGCCCAGAGGAGCAAGAGGCCTACGAGGACGCGAGGGCGCGCGTGGCGGCGGGAAGGCGCCACATCCTGCCCTCGCTCGCGGCCCAGCGCCCAGACCTAGCCCACATCGGCGGCGCCGAGTGGGACGCGGCCCGCCTGGGCGGCCTCGGGGACCTCGGCGCGGGCTCGCCGCAGCTGCTGCTGGCCCTGTCCTCCGAGAGCACCACGTCCTCCTACGACGCCGTCTTCCTGCGCAGCGTCACGGAGGCCATCGACAGGCCCTAGGCCTCCCAGACTGGGCCCGAGTGGCTGGGGTCGGAGCATCGCGCCGCATGGCCGCTGTCTCGGCGATGCGGCGCCGTTGCGTCGCCGTTGCGTTGCCACTGCGTCGCCGCTGCGTCGCCGGAGCATCGCTGCGCCGGCCGCTGCACCGAGCTGCGGCGCGATCCTCCGACCCCACCTGCTCCGGCCCCACCTGGGAGGCCCTCCGCAGGCCCGTGCGCCTGGGCGGCATCCTCGAGCGCGCCGGCCTCGACACGCTGCGCCGCACGGGCCACCGGCAGAGGCCAGTGCTGCTGGTGCTGGGGGCGCCCTCGGCGGGCGGCGGCGGCGCGGCCACGCAGGACCTCGTGCTGGCCGAGGGCCCGGCGCAGCCGCGGGCGCGGGGCGCCGCGCCGAGCCCGCCGCCGTGCGGGCGGCCGGTCGTGCGCATGCCCTCGCTGGCCTCGCTGCGCGCCTCCTGAGGGGGGCCCGCGGCGGCGGCGGCCCCTTCCTTGGCGGGCGAAGGTCAACGGGCGAAGAACGGTATAAAATGAACTTTTTCGCTGTCGGGGGCGCCTGTCCCTGGGCGGCTGGAAAGTTTATACCCCTACGGTGGTGGCACCGTAGGGGTATAAGTTTTCCAGCCGCCCTGGGACAGGCGCCCCCGACAGCGAAAAAGTTTCTGTTATACCGTTCTTCGCTCGCTGAGAAGGGCGGTGCAACAGAAAAAGCGGTTCGACGTCGGGGGCGCCTGTCCCAGGGCGGCTAGAGAGTTCATGTTTCGTCGGTGGCACGACAGGGTGTAAACTTCCAGCCGCCCTGGGGCAGGCGCCCGCGAAGACGGAACAGTTTATGCTGTACCCTTCTTCGCCCGATAGCGGTCGCGTGCATGCCCTCGCTGGCCTCGCTGCGCGCCTCCTGAGGAGGGCCCGCGGCGGCGGCGGCCCCTTCCAGTCGGCGGCGAGGGAGCACTGCAGTGCTGTCGAACTGCCGTGCAGGGCGTTCTCGAAAGGTGCTCCTTTCTCGTCTTCGAGAGATCGAGGGGGAGACATCCGAGGGCGGAGGCTGGCGCAAGGCTGGCGGACGCCCGTAGAAGTAAAACGAGGGCGGCTTCGATGGCGAAATGTTAGCAGAAGATCGGCGGAATGGGGCAGAAGTGATACAGGTCACTGAGGAGTCGAGGAGAGGGCGACGCTGGCGCACACACTGTTTCTGGAGTCGGCGAGGGCGTTTGCCATTCAACAAGAATTTGTCTGAGAGTCACAGGTTCTCACTTGTATTGAGCGCCTCTCCTCGTCACAAGAGGAGTGTTCTGCCCCCGTGTGTGTTCCTGCGCACGGCGAGTCTCAAGATGCATATGGTTTTGTGTTGACAGCATGTTGCCACGTACATTGCCTCTGCGTAAATTTTTTTGTGTGCATATATATACACATATATATAGATCTAATGTATACACATATCTCTATATATATATATATCGATGTGTGTGTATGTATCCCTCTCTCTCTCTATATTTGTTTGTCTCTCTCTCTCTCTCTCTTTATCCCCGTCTTACTTTGGACGGCGAGGCCAGCCAGGTCCAGGGCCACGCACACACACGCACCTCGCGGAGGATGGGGAGGGCGGGGGGACGAGGCGGAGGCCCGAGCGAGGTGCCAGGGGGGAAACTACAGCTGGCTTCAGTGGGGAGGGGGAGCCGAGAGGGGATGTATGAGGAGGGGCCCTGAAGAAGGAACCCTTTTCGTTGGGGAGGGGCTCCGCGTTCTTTCAGTGTTTCGCAGCTTGCCTCAGGTTTTCCTTATGTTTTCGATCGGAAATCGAAGGTTCACTTGTGGAAAACAGGGGCCTCGTTCTTTATTTAGGGTTCCTTAGGTCAACGCCCCGACTGTACGACGAGGGGGACAAGGAGGGGCCCCTCTTCCCCGAGGCTGCCGCTTCTTGTGGCGTCGCCCCCCCGCGGATTCTCGATCACTTTCCCAGGGCCGGCTTCTCCATCCGGGCCACTTCTGGAGGGTCCCTTGGCCGAGAAACGGCTTCCAGAGGCCAGAAGCGGCGAACAGCTGATCGTCACGGTCCTGGTTGCAGCGCCTGGATCCAAGGGGGCTTGATGGTGGTTCCCACCAGATACTCAACCTGGGCTGCATAGTGTTCTCGGCGCTGATGATCTGGAAGGGCCTGATCGTCGTGACGGGCAGCGAGAGCCCCGTCGTGGTGGTCCTCAGCGGGAGCATGGAGCCTGGCATGCAGCGGGGCGACATCCTCTTTCTCACCATGTTCGACAAGGACCGGGGCCATGGCTGTCCTGGAGGGGAAGGGGGGACAAGAGACCCAGATCTCCGACGACGCGATATCGCGAGTCCAGGCGTGTTTTCTCGGCGTCGGGGTTCTGGCTCCCAGAACCGATCCGGGACGAGCAAGTACTCCTGGGCAAGAGGTTGGGGCCGCGCATCGGAGCAAACAACAAGATCATCATCGGGTGTCTGGGGACCCCGATGATGATCACCTATGTGTTTGCTCCGATGCGCGATGATGATCATCATCGCGCATCGGAGCAAACAACAAGCAACAACAAGATCACCTATGTGTGTGTCGGCTGGGTTTGCTCTGTGCGTGTGCTGATGTAACCTCCAAGGGCCTTCAGTGCTGCTCCCCGCCGCAAGCTCTCGGCTGATAATGGATTCGTTGTTCCTTTCCTCGTCCTTCCCCTCCTCGCTCCCCCTCAAGGCGGAAAAGGAGGATGAGTTAGAGGAGGAGGAGGAGGGCGATGGGAAGGGGGAGTAGTTGTGCACGCAAGGAGAAGAAGGAGGAAGAGTAGGACGCGGAGGAAGGCGATTGGGAGGGGGAGGAGGAGGGATGTGGGAATGGTGAGGAGGAGGAGGAGGAGGAGGAGGAGGAGGAGGAGGTGCAAGAGGCGTAACGGTTCGAGCTATAGCATCTTCAGTTCCTCTCTGTAGGCGTCCGCGGGCGCCAGCAATTATTCAATCCTTGTTGCTCGCCTGTCAGTTGTTGTTGTACTATTTCTAGTCTTTCCCATCGGATCGTGCTTCCTGGCCAATAGCTGGTTAAGGGATGACAAGATAAATGTTGAGAAGAAGGTTAAGCTGGTTCGCGCAAGTATAGCAAGATAATTCGCTACATCTCCAATCGAGTGGGCGTGTCGTCTTCGTCGTCGTCGCGATCGTCGTTGTCGTCTTCATATCCGAGTTGCGCACGTAAGCGTGCGCAGCAGGAGCTCGCCATAGTTGTGCTGAGTTTGCGCGGTGGTGGCCGCGCTCGCAGTTAGTTGGCAACTGGTGTTTTCTGTCCTGGAGATGTTTGAATTGTTTTCTCTCCGGTCGGATAACGCTTTCTAGGCTACCCTGCACGACGTAGGAATGCTGAGCTTGTTGACACAAGGAGTGCACGATTGTTCGTTTCATCTCCCATCGAGCTGGCGCGCGTCGTCATCGTCGTTGTCGTCGTCATCATCGACGCCGTCTTCATATGGGGGTCGCGCAGGTAATTAGTCGCGCGCAGTAAGAGCTCGTCATAGCTGTGCTGAGCTTGTTCGGCTGCTGCCGGGAGGGCAATCATCTGCGCGGTATTCTTCGCCGCGCGAGATATTGTCGGGCAGCTTCGTACGGAGCGAGGAGGCCCCCGCGCAGCCTGTGGTCCGTGGGTGCCCGGATTCACATGAACACGAAGATCCTCTTCTTCGATCGCGCGAAGCCCACTATGGTTGAGGCCACCCACGGGCATTGACGAGCTGAGGAAGAATGTCACAGCCGTCTTGAGATCGTCAAGATGGTTGAGGAGGCTCCGCTTTTCAGCTACCGTCTCGTGTTTCAAGCAGACGTCGCGCTTGCTGAGCTTGGACTACGCTGGCCCGGTGACAGACGGCGCCGCACATGACGGAGGTGTCTGGGCTGAAGTGGCCGGCGGCTGAGATCTACAGCCTCATTGAGACGAACCAGATGCCATCGCTAAGCGCCGCTGAGAGCTCTGGAGCGAGATGTTCGCCCCGCCTGAGCCTGAGGTGGATGAGACAACCGCTGCCGGTGGGCATGAGGTTAGGGACGTTGAGAGCCGCATGACGGGCGCGCGAGGTGCGCGTGAGTTTTGTGACAGGCCCTTAGGGTTTGGCACAACCACGCGCGGGACACGGGCTCTGAGGCACTCGTTCTCCATGACGGTGACCCTCGCGTGAGCTTGCGCGTCGCGGCCCGCGGAGATGAGGAGCTAACAACTGGACTTCATGTGTGAGCGCTTTGGGGAATGATGATCCACAGGC
Source organism: Prorocentrum cordatum (assembly GCA_963575745.1). Classification (NCBI taxonomy): domain Eukaryota; class Dinophyceae; order Prorocentrales; family Prorocentraceae; genus Prorocentrum; species Prorocentrum cordatum. Next base: position 562,956 of record CAUYUJ010004224.1, read on the forward strand.
CTTCGGCTCATCCCGCCGTCTTCGAGGGGCCCCGCGGGGGGGAGGGGGGAGGGGAATTTCCAAAAAGTAACGCGTGGAGGAGAAGTTTTTTGGGGGGGTTCTGGGGGAGGAGCTTCGGGGAGGGGGGTGTCGGAAAGGGCGTCTGACGGATTTCCGGGGGGGGGGGAGTTTCGAAGGGGGAAGGGGCTTCCCAGGAGGAGCTGTTAGGCGAAGGGCTTCTGGAGAAAGAGCTTCTGTGGAAGGACCCCGTGAGGAAGGGGGTTCTGACGGGCCACTTCAGCGGGAGAACCTTCTTGGGAATAGTAGCTGTAACTCGTGGCTGTAGTATTCGTATTCGTAGTAGTGTGAGACCAGAAAAAAGTGTGCGAGCGCGATTGCGACGACGTCGGCGTCGATGCGGCGGCCGCCGCGGGGTGTATTTTTCCATGGCGGAACCCCAATCCGTCAATGAGCCCTGGGGCCATACAATGAATGCATTTTCAATTCTTGAATATGGGGTTCATTGAAAGTTCTTTGAGGTTAATTCTGAGGCTGGTCGTCCTGGGCGCTATGGGCCAGCGGGAGGGTAGAGTGGGGGAGGGGGGGGGCTGTCGGGGCGCGCGTGCCCGGGGAGTCCAGGGGGGGGGGTAGTTGCGGGGGGCATCGTGGCATGGGGCGGTGAATCTCCCAGATTACATGTCCACTCTTCTTCTTTCGGCGCGCTCCTCGCCCCTTATCCGCGCACGTGCTCGGGCCACGATTCGCTATACCTCTCTTCCTGGTCCCCCTCTCCAAAGAACTCGCACATACATATTTTGGATCTATATATATATATACATATATGTGTGTGCTTGTTTGTGTGTGTGCGTTTGGTTGTGTGCTTGGATGTGTGTGTGTCTGTGTGAGCAGACGTTTAAGAAGTGTCGCTTCCTACATAAATGCGTATAGACAACGTTGGAGGGCTCGCTTCGTTTCGCTTCAATCTTGGTCCTGCGTTCGCGCACTCTCAGCCATTTGACGACTGGGCGATTGGTGAAAGAAGATGCTGACCACGGGGGGGGGATCACGGTCATCATCCGGGAACGGGCCACAGGCATGTTCGTGGTTGAGCAGACACGGCGTGTGCGGGATGGGTTCGAAGCCACGCGTGAGAGGTGGGGGGACGAGGTGTCCACGAGGGGGGGCTGTGGTCATGACGTTGATGGAGCAACGACGTGAACGTCAACGGAGCACGAAGAGAAGCGAATGATCAGCAGCCACGACGGCGAGCACGAAGACGAGGTGAAGGAGGACGAGGACGACGAGGACGACGAGGATAACGGGCACGACGAGACAGACGGCCCCGCAGTCGCCAGAAAACGGAAACGGTCATGACAGAATGCGCTTCCGCCAGCGGGAGAGGGGCCGACGCGCCGCCATGGCGGCACGCCCCTGACCCGGATCATGCGCTCGGGGCGTCTCTGGAGCCCGTCGGGGCCTCGCGGCGTGTTTCCTGCGGGGCCTCTGGAAGCCCTTTCCGTGGCTCGTGGATGGGGGGC
>CAUYUJ010004224.1:569472-580399 GCA_963575745.1 Prorocentrum cordatum
CGGGTCAGGGTTAACTCGGGTTCGTTTTTCGGGAATCCAAACCCGAGTTACCCCGGACCCGAGTTACCCCGGATAATTCGGGCGTCCAGAGCCCCGAATCATCAGGGGTAACTCGGGTCAGGGTTAACTCGGGTTCGTTGTTCGGGAATCCAAACCCGAGTTACCCCGGACCCGAGTTACCCCGGATAATTCGGGCGTCCAGAGCCCCGAATCATCAGGGGTAACTCGGGTCAGGGTTAACTCGGGTTCGTTGTTCGGGAATCCAAACCCGAGTTACCCCGGACCCGGAGACCCCGGAACTAATTCGAGTTACCCCGTCCATAATTCGGGCGTCCAGAGCCCCGACATCATCAGGGGTAACTCGGGTCAGGGTTAACTCGGGTTCGTTGTTCGGGAATCCAAACCCGAGTTACCCCGGACCCGAGTTAGAGCCCCGACATCATCAAACTCGGGTCAGGGTTAACTCGGGTTCGTTGTTCCCCGAGTTACCCCGGACCCGAGTTACCCCGGATAATTCGGGCGTCCAGAGCCCCGACATCATCAGGGGTAACTCGGGTCAGGGTTAACTCGGGTTCGTTGTTCGGGAATCCAAACCCGAGTTACCCCGGACCCGAGTTACCCCGGATAATTCGGGCGTCCAGAGCCCCGACATCATCAGGGGTAACTCGGGTCAGGGTTAACTCGGGTTCGTTGTTCGGGAACCCGAGTCCCCGGACCCGAGTTACCCCGGACTCGGGTTCGTTCGTTCGGGAATCCAAACCCGAGTTACCCCGGACCCGAGTTACCCCGGATAATTCGGGCGTCCAGAGCCCCGACATCATCAGGGGTAACTCGGGTCAGGGCGATGTCGGGTTCCTTTTTCGGGAATCCAAACCCGAGTTACCCCGGACCCGAGTTACCCCAGATAACTCCGGCGCCCAATCCTTGGCCCCGTGCCCGGGGATGGGTGGGCACACGCTCTGTCGCGAGGCCCTTTCCAATCTACTACACGTAAGAGTGACCTCTGGCCGGAGTGACCTTCGGTGCGGGCCCAATGGGGTCCCCCGATCGCCGAACGCGATGCGGTGCTGGCGTCTGGCGCGGTCGTGTTTGGTCCCCCCGCGGCCCCCAAGGAGCCGCGCCAAAGGTCACTCTTACCCACGGTCACTCTTGCGTGTAGTCGATTCAAGTCTGGACGCCCGAAATGGGTAACGACGGAAAGAATGGGTACAATGCCCAACAGCAGTTCCTGTTTATTTTGAACAGGGTTCGCTGTCCACGCCGCCGCGGCCTGTGTCCATTCGAGACAGAAGGCCGCCTGCCCAACAGCGGCCGCTGTTGGTTTGGGACAACATTTGTTGTTGGACATTGTACCCATTCTTTCCGTGCCCATTTCGGGCGTCCAAATCAAGCTCCAACGGCTTCGCATGCAAAGGATCCTCATGCAGACCAGGAGCGAAGGCCTCCGACCTGACCTGAGATGGTATTGGCAACCAAGCTCGTTCACAGTCAGGCGACACTATTCGGGGAAGGCTCGTAAGCGGGAGAAGTTTGCCAACATGTGCAAATTATGTTGCAGGCGAATGCCCGCACGTCTTAGCGTATATGTAATGTAGATTGCACCCACATGTAAATATACATATCTCTTTGTATATATATATGTATATGTGTAGCTCCCCGCCGTTGCGGATCAGAGTGGGAGGGCGGACGCGAGGTGGGTCGCGGGCGGTTCGCGGGTGGGTCGCCCGGTGGGTCGCACGGTGGGTCGCGGTTTGGTCGTGGCTGGGTCGCGGCTGGGTCGCGTCTGGGTCGCGGTTGGGTGGCGGTTGGGTCGCGGGTAGGTCGCGGGTGGGTCGCAGGCCGGAACAATCATTTAGATATTGTTCGCTCCTTCCTGCTCGCGTGCCAGTCAACACGTATATCCCAAACCCTCGATATTTGCCCTCCTCGTCTTCGATCGTGCAGCCCTCAGGGATATATCTTCCCTACCTGCCGCGTGTATTTGGCGCAGACGATATTGCAGAGGAAGGGAGTGAGGAGGGGAGAGTCCAGAGGGAGGGATACCAGGCTTGCGGGTCGGGCGGGCGGACCCTGACGAGCAGGTCGGGCGGGCGGGCCAAGACGCTTGGGTCGAGCGAGCGGGTCGCCGAAGCGTCAACCCAACATGAATCGAGCGATAGCGCGATTTCTGTGTAAATCGTTGTGAAATGTGGATCGAGAGCGTGATTCCTGAGTCTGGGGGGCGCGGCGCCGCAATAAGTTTCGAGGAAGTACCACGCGAAAGAGTGTTTTCTGAATCAATTCTGAAGAAGCGCCGCGCGAGAGGGCGAACTTGAAATACATGGCGACGAAGTCTCAGGCGGGAAACGCTGTCGTTGTAAACCGGGGGGCCGACAACACAGTCTGAGGATCTTGATCTGTCTTTGCAGAAAGCAGGCAGGGCGCGAGCCTTGGGCAGAGCGCTGTATTTGAAAAGCAACATGTGCACCGGAGAGGTGGGGATGAACCATGATGCGTTTCAAGATTCAGCGCAGCAACTTTCTGCACCACCAGACCCCGCTTCAGCCACGCACCCAGGGACAGTGAGTGTCCGTTAGGGCCCCTCGTTCTGATGCGTAACACTACATTTGCAGTTGCATGCGCATGGAGTTGTTATGGGTGCACGTTCATGTAAATATGTATTTTCATGTATATACATACCTTGGCACATCGAACGGATCCACCTGGACGAGGAGGAGCCCTCTGCACCCCGCAGGAGCCTCCTGCAGGGCCCTCCAGGGCCCGAGGTGCCTGTTCCACCCAGACGAGTCCCGCCGCCCGTGCTCGGCCCCCCGTCGGCTGGGGGCGGCGGCTCAGTGGCTGAAGTACATCCTCATCGGCTCGATGGGGTTCTTCGTGGTGATCGGGCGCGAGTAGCAGGACGGCGGCGGGGATCTCGGCCGGCGAGGCGGGCAGGCGGCGCGGACTATGAGGCGGAGAGGGGGAGGGAGGGCGGTCGATCGCGCGGAGGTCTCGCGACCCTTGCCCCCGCCACGCCCCTGGCCTGACGGTGGCGCACCCGGCATAGCGAGCGGGCATCGTGACCGCCCCTGTGCAGACAGGATGCGGCCCGACTGCCGATCTCATGTTCTGTTGATCTGAGCTCATTGTCCAGCGTGCCGCGTGCCCGGTGCCACGGCACACACCCGCAACGACGTTGTCGGCGACAGCTGCAGCTCTTGAGTCCCTCCTGCCCTTCTCCTCCACGAGGTCTGGCGTGCTGACCAAATGGGGTGGTCCTGGCACGTCGCCTCTCTCTGCTGGGCGTTTCTGCTCCGTTCTGGGAGCATGCTTGGATTCCTCCTCCCCCTCTCCTCCTACTCCTCGAACAGGGGATCAACTGCACAGTGGATCTTCCAAAACTTGATTTGTCTTCGAGTATATTAGGAGTGCGTCGGATGCTCCTCAGATCAATTGGGCCTTCTATAGATTGCCTCGTTGATCCGACGGGGAAAGTCAAACTTGGGGTTAATGAATTATGTAGCCGATCCCCTAGGTACTCGAACTCCTTCTTCTTCCTGCAGCTTTGAAGACGAATGTCTGAGGTGTCCACATCATGCAAAGGCATCGCAGCCAATGCTCGCCCGGCCGCAGGAGCTGGAAACATAGCACTCGCCCGAAGGATCAAGTAGCACATGAAACAAGACACCATCACGGGAGGTGCAACCCCAACAACCGTGTCGATTCATGCAGCCATGATGGGAAGCGCAACCCAGCAGACGTGGGGCGCAGAGGGAATATTGGGTATAAGCACGGATGAATTCGGCACATCAAGATCACTGTTCAGCGACATTCACTGGCAGACGATCTCAGGACTCCTGGCGGCCATGTGGCAGTTCATCTTGTCGACGGCGGTCTTGTCACTGAATAGAGGCAGGAGAAGCGCTGTTACCCCAGGCTACCCGTCGTGAGCAGCAAGCTTGCACAACAATGGAACAGCTGGTCGTTGGGATCTGGGTCCCGATGTTGGTACTCGAAGGCGGCCATCTGGAACGCAATGTCACGAGACTTCTTCGTGTGGGAGCCGATTGGATGGAGACAGGATGCCTTGACTCGAATGGCCTCAGCACCACTCTTGAAGGCCAAGCGGTCAGAAGCGTCGTCGTAGAAGCTCAGGGAATCTTCGCGCCCTTGAAGCAGTGGCTTAGCCTCGAAGGCGCGCGGCCATCCCCGGAGCGAATGTATGCTTCTCTCTATGCTGCCGACGAACATCGGCCTTTCGGTGCCGCTGGGCCTCGCCACATCAGTACTAGTCTTTTACATGGCACGGGGTTCGCTCTCCATCGCCACAGGGCACGAAACAGCCAGGTCACCTTCGACAGGCGGTTGCTCGCTGGGCGACTCCCCCCCCTTCTTCGTGCGCCGGGACTGACCCGACGGACTCGGCGTGCGTCTGGCGCTCGGGGCTCTCCATCGCAGGACGCATGGCCTGCGGATCAACAGAGAGACCGTCGAAGCGGACCGCATGGGGTTTCACGACAAAGCGGAGGTGGGATTCGCCATGAGAGATTTGGCGCCTGTGGTCCACGATGATGGCGTCGTCGATGTCTAAATTCGCCCTCCGGAGTAAATGAATCCCGAGGCTGTTCCTCACAGTCGACTCCCAGACCGGGATGAGCTTGTCGCTGTGGTTGCACAGCTTGACAACGCCTTGCTGGCCATCCGCCAGCTTCTGGGTGGCCCACTGGAGCCTGGCTGCAGAGACCATGGCGCGCTGGACGGCAAGTGGGAAAGCAGCGTCTCGCAAGTGCAAGACGGCGGCCCCACCTCAGGCAGACGCCTGAGCCCCAGTGGCTTACTCGAACTCGTCTTCTTCCTCCGCCTCCCTCTCCCCCTCTCCTCTTGATGCGCCCTCGGCGGCGTCGTTCGTCTTCGCCGTCGTCGCCGGTGGCCGCCGTTTCCAATGTCTCCAGCGACCTTGAGCCCATCCGCGGGCGTGTGTGAGGCCTGCTTAGAATCGTATAACCCGTTCCTCCTCAATGCAGTTGTTGCTTTCCCCAGCGGGCTCTCGGCATCTGCGTGCCCGTCGTGGGGGCAGGAGTGCTCAACGGCTGCCTCGCAGCTCTGCCGTCGGCATTTTGTCACTGGTGCGTGGATGTCGTGCGCTTTGTGGGCCCCGGAAACGGCAGGGCCGTTTTTTCACCATTTCCAAAAAATGTTTCTTGAAAATGGAAACGGCAAAAAAACGGCGACCGGAAACGGCAAACAAACGGCTCCAGGACTGCAGCCGGAGCCGGAACCTGTCAAAAAACGGCGACGGAACCGGTAAAAAAACGGCGTGGGAACCGGCAAAAAAAACGGCAGAACGGAACCGGTAAAAAAAACGGCCTTGTCGTTTCCAGGGCCCACTAAGGTCGTGCGGCCAGCTGGCGCCAAGGTGGAACCGGAGATGGAGGAGGAAGGAGCAGGATGAGGGGAAGGAGGAGGAGGAAGCGGAGGAGGCAGCTCCGCGAGAGCACAACCTTGCTCCGTTATGTATCCGTCGGGAGACTGCTGCTCTGGGATCAAGGTGCACTGTTGATGCAGGCCTGTTTCCTTCTGCTCGTTCGTCGTTGTTCCGTCGTTTCGTCGGCATCTTGAATGAGTTGGTTTCGCAACAATTCGTACATCTCACGATGAGGCGCTCATTGGCCCAATCGAACCAGGTCATCCAGCCCCTCTGCGGTGGTCTATACCCAGGCCACAGACGTCATGATTCGTTCATGGCGTGACCCCCAGTCTCGACCCCCTCCTCGACGGTCCCGAGGCCCGGCGAAGCCGAACACGGCCAACAACGACTCCAGGGGGTCTTGGTAGTTGGTACGATGCGCGTATTCTACCGGCTGCCACACGACATCGCGAACAGTCGTACCGTACAGATCTTCCAGGGGAGCCTTCACCACGAAGCCAAGTCCTTGGTTGGATATGTCCCGCGCAAATATGCCTGTATTATATAATGATGGGTTGCCCTGAGGGTGTGACGTAGAAGACAGGACAATAATACGATACATATAATTTTGATGAAGAATTTCAGGAGGAGGAGGAGGAGGTGGAGCAGGGCTAGGAGGAAGGAAGGCTTGGAACAGGATGCGGAGCAGGCTGCGGATGCTCGTGGCCTGCGCCTGGTACGCCGTCCTCGCTGTTACCGTGGCTGCCCTGCCGCACATCTCGCCCATGTCTGCTCCACGCCCCTTCGCCGCAGCCTGGCCAGAGGAGGATGAGGCAGATGACGAGGAGCAGGTGGCGGAGCAGGAGGAGGAGGAGGAGGAGGAGGAGACGGAGGAGCAGGTGGGAGAGGAGCGGGAGGAGGATGGCAGAGGAGGAAGAGGATGGGGGAGGAGGAGGAGGTTGAGCAGGACGAGGAGAAGAAAGGGGACGAGGAGGAGGGGCCAGGGGAGAGATGCAGGACGAACGTCATGAGGAGGAGGCGGTGGAGGAGGAAGAGGAGGAGGAGGAGGGATGGGGGAGGTGCCAGCAGGATGAAGACCCGGGGGGGCGGGGAATAATCGGAGCAGGTCCCCTGCCAGTCTCCTCCGTGGGCCCTTCCCCCTCCCCCCCCCCCCCAGACGCCCAGGAGGCAGCCGCGCAGCCCTGCGGTGGCCCCCCGGGCCCTCGTGCAGGGTGATGTGGGCACGCCGGGCCGGGCAGGCGGCCCTTGCCTTTTTTTCCTCCGGAGGAGGGGCCGGCCGCGACAGCGGCGGCCTATTGCCCTGGCGCTCGTCGCCCGGTCCTCCCCTCCGGCTGCGCGCCGGAGTGGCCTTTCGCTGGAGGGGCCCCTTGATGTGCCTGTTTTCCACCAGCACCACCACGGCTAGAAGTTGAAGGGGGGAGGAGGTCTTCCTCCCCCTCTTCTTCCTCCTCTTCATCCTCCACCTCCTTCCCCCCCTCCAACTGATGGTGGTGGTGGTGGAAAACAAGCCCATCACCTCTGGTGCGGGCACGCTGGGGCCCCCGGGCGGCGGAACGCGATACGATCGCGGCGTCTTGGGCGCTCGGGTTCAGCCGAGCGTCGCGCACCGAAGGTCACGCTCGCCGATGGAGTCAAGCATTGGCGGAGCGTCCCGGCTCGCCTATAGCCCTACCAATCAACGTTCTAAGAACCTTGTTGTGGCTTCCAGGAAATGTCGCAGAACATGTTTTGGTCGAGACTGTCTTGTTTTAACCCATCGGGAGTGCGTTCTAAGAACATTGCTTTTGTTCTTAGAACATTTTGGGGTTCTAAGAACATGTCGTGGTAGGACTCTAGGAATGCCGGTACGGTCGGTCTCTGCTCAAGATAGAGTCACTCTGGCGCGTAGCCGGCTGCCGCTCTTCGCCCCGCCGTGGCCTCCCGGGAGGCGCCGCCCGGGGCGGATCCGCCTCCCGGGGCGGAGGTTGGGGGGCAGTGTTGGGGGTCGCCGCCGTTGTCGTCCCAGCTGGGCCTCCTCCGATGTACCCTCACGCGCGCGGCCCACTCGATTTTGCACAGGAGCTCTCCGTGCGGATGCGCAGGAGGAGCTGTAGGCCGGGGCGCGCGCCGAGGAGATGCGGAGGGCGGGAGGCAGATTCCCGCTGGGACTGAGCGTGCTATGAGGAGACAAGGCCGCTGTCATGTCACCGTCTTGAGAGTGATCACCGCTATTACTGGTAGGGGCACATCGTTTGCCGTTCTCTCTTTCCAGTGCAGCTCTTTCTGCGCTGGCCTTCCTAAGAATATTGTTTGCGAGTGATACACCAAACAGTTATCACTGTTGGACCCCCTCAATCCGCCCTGGTGCTCTCGCCGAGGCGTCGGCTAAGTTTTCTTTGAGAGCGACGCTCACGGTCCTGCTTGCTGGGGCTGTTCGATATGTTCTTATTTAGGGTTGGCGCTCTTGCTCGCCTTAGTAAGCCAGCCCTCCAACAAAACCAACTCTTCCGCTTGATTGGGCTGTTAATTCCAGAGTCCCTGTCGAACAATCCGTGCCGTGCAGATGCCATGTCTCGCAAGCTTGTCCTCATTCTCGCTGCCGTCGTTGCACAACCACCATCACGATAGCGATGTTGACACTGATGAAGAATAAGCAGAACATGATGATGATGCTGCTGATGATGATGATGATGATGATGATCATCTCCATCATGATTATCATCATGCTCATCAAACCTCAACGTAATCGTCATCAACATCGTCACCATCGTCGACAACAACGGCATCATCATCACCATCATTATCAACATCACCATCATCATCATCATCATCATCATCATCATCATCGTCATCGTCATCACCATCCTGATCATCCTCATCAACAGCATGATCATCATCATCATCAGCATCAGCATCATCATCATCATCATCATCATCATCATCAACATCAACGTCAACATCGGCATCTACAACAACATCAACATCATTGTCGTCGTCGTCGTCTTCGTCGTCGTCATCGACATCATCATCAATGCCAAAACGGTGATCGAGGGGCTTTTTGTTGCACAACAAGGGTGCGCTGAGGATCAGGAGCCCCGCCCCCCCCCGGCGGCAGAAGGCCCTCGGCAGCAGCAGGATGCTGGGGAAGAAGTAGTCCAGGGAACGTTCTACTGCTCTGGGCCTGCGGCAGACCATACAGAAGAGCATGCGGCAGACCATTGTCAGATCGATTGTGAGATCGATCGAATGAAATAGATCGAGTGAGATCGACTGTGAGATCGATCGGGTGAGATCGATCGAGCGAAACCGATAGTGAGATCGATAGTGAGACCGATCGAGTGAGACGTTGCTTCCCCCCCCCCCCGAACCTCCGTATCACCCGAAGGGTGGTCGTATAGGTAGGGGAAACCAGATGGGAGAGCACACGCGAGGCCATGCGTACAACCATGCGGGAGACCGCGCGGAGCAGGATGCTGGAGGCAGTGCGGCCGTAGGAAGGGAGACCACGAGCCACTGGTTCTGGACCGGGGAGGTCCACACCCGGCCTCAAGGACCCTTACGGACCCAGACTTCCAACGGTCTGATTCGTTTCAATGCGCGGCCCCAGAGGTCCCGTGCTAGGGGGCCACACGCGAACCCTACCCCTACCCCCACCATTTCTGAGGGGGAGGGCGGGCTTCACTTCGCTCGAGAGTTCCCGAGCGAAGTGAACCCCACCCTCCCCCTCGGAAATCGTGGGGGGTAGGGGTAGGGTTCGCGTGTGGTCCCCTACGTACCTTTCCCCAGGGTTTGTACTCCATGTCGGATGTTGGATGGCCCTCCATGGGCCTGTTGGACCAAACAGAGGAAAAAAAACACCCCAGGCTCAAAAATTGTTTTTTTCGGCGGCGAGGCAGAGGCGGTGCGCTGCAGCGTGTGGCAATTCGGAGCCACAGAGTGGCGAATTGCCGGGGCATGCAAGAGAGGGGAAAGGACGAGGGCGGCTGCGCAGGGGGAGGGGAAGGAAAGAGCCCTCAGACGTGAAAGGAGACTAAGGGTTAGGTCGGGCACGTCCTCCTACTGGGGGATTGTGGACGAAGCATACAAAATAGTTCAAGATACACCAGCATAGAAAAAAACATGCTCGAAGGATTGTCCCCAGAATGTGTTTGGACCATCTTGGGATCTCCCTCCCGTGGGGGGACAGGCCCGACGTAAATTCAGGGACATGCTGTCTGGGCGACCGCCAGCGCCGTCCCTTTCCGCTGGCGCCCGCCCCAGCGCGGGCGCGGCTCGGGGACTCCCCCCCGGGGCCGCCGCGCCGCCCTTGGCGCGCCCCGCGCGCTCCGCGCGCCTGGGATGGGGGGCCCGCCAGCGCGGATCCGAGAAACCCGCGCGGACCTCCGAGTTTTTACTGTTTGTGTCCTTCTCCGTGCCCCGCTCGTGGCCGCGAGCGTCGGGAGCAGTCGCCGGCCCAGGCCGGCTGGGCGCAGCGCCGTCTCTTGCGGCCCCCCGCCGCGGCGGGGCGCGCGGGCGCCGCCGATGCCCGTGGCCAGGAGCATCGCCAAGAGGCCGAGCTCGGCACGCAGGAGACGGGTCCCGAGGGAGGCGGGTCCTGGATCCCAGGGCTTGCGCTCGAGGCTCGAGGCGGGCATGTCCCTCTCCAGGGAGGAATGGGGATGGAAAAGGACGCAGCGGGAAGGAGGGGAGGGGGAGAGGGAGGCGAAAGACGTGGAACGGGAGACGCAGGAGAGAACCACGAGCAAGGAAGAGATCACGGAGAACGAGCAGCGAGGGGAGAAGTAGTCAAAAACAGTCAAACATAGTCTTATGTCGGGCGTGTCCCCCTACAGAGAGGTTTTCGACCAAAACTAAAAACTACCCCCAGAATGCTCAAAACATGTAAAAAGATATGCAAACAATAGTCCCCAGACTATTTTTTGTATTTTTTGATGATGTTGTGTGTGTGTGTTGTTTTTCGTTGAAAGTCCCCCTGTAGGGGGACAGGCCCGACTTAAAAATAGTCTGGGGATGTTTTTTCTATAATTTTTTGGCCATTGTCGGACATGCTTCTACTATTTCTTATATTTCGTCCAAAATCAGCTTGTAGGGGGACATGCCCGACCTAACTCTAGGCCTCCCAGATGGGGTCGAAGTAGATGGAGTCGAAGGATCGCGCAGCATCGCCGATGCACCGGCGATGCGACTCGATGTGGGGCACGATCTTTTCCGCGCCGACGCCGCCGATGCATCGCCGACCTCGCCGGTGCATCGACGATGCATCGACGACGCATCGACGATGCACTGGCGATGCAGTGGCGATGCGGCCCGATTAATCGGACCCGATCTATACGGACCCCATCTGGGAGGCATCTATTCCCGCCAGACCAGTTGTTCATCATGAGCTTCGTGGTGGGACTATAGGAATGCCGGGACGGTCGGCCCCTGCTCAACTTCCCGAGGGTACCCTTGGCATCCCTGCCTCCGCGGCCCATCCTTGGCCACCTTCGTCGGCCGCGCCCCGCTCAAACAGCTTCGAAGTGGGCGTCCGAGGCCCTTGCG
>CAUYUJ010004224.1:580499-595499 GCA_963575745.1 Prorocentrum cordatum
ACGCGTGCACCTGTCGTGGACCGACGAACATGATGCGCATGTTGTTATGCATCCTACGAGAAATTGCTATTGGGGTGAATCAAGTCTGTATCTGTAGTCGACCTGGCCAGCGCCCTGCGTCGGCAGCGTGCGCATACCGCTCACTGGCGCGGGGGTGGGACCCGGGCGGGAGGGAGGAGGCGGAGGAGAAGGAGGCCTTATTCTCCATCTCCTCCTCCTCCTCCTCCTCCTCCTCCTCCTCCAGGGGAACGCACGTGCCTCGGGCCAAGAGTTGCATATCCCTCCGCTCCCTGTTGGAGGACGCCAGGTCTGTACAGAGTAAACCCCGCACGGAGTGTTCTCGGGCCCCGCCCTGGCTTACGCCGAAAGTCCGCGCGGAGTGTTCGGTCTCATCCTTGACGTTTCATCTGGGCAGAGACTGGCCGTCCCGGGAGTCTTATAGGCCTACAACGACATCCTTTTAGAACCCAGCAAATTTCTATCAAACAAAGCAAAGTTCTTATACCATAAACCTGATGCTCAGAACAGCATCAGCCAGACATGTTCTTAATGTTCAGACCTCAGCAGGTTCTGATAAACATTCGGTGGTTTCACCAGCGAGCCAGGACGCTTCGCCACTGCTCGATTCATGCTGCTTACATCGCAGAGCGGGTTTCGTTTGGAAAATAATGGGACGGGCCCGGACTGTCCTGGAGAATGTCATTCTGGATTTCGAGATGAATCTCTGCGGATGTTTGTCGTTGTCGGGAATGAAGACTACAACACATCCACGTGGAATTCACTTCGTTTTTCGCTCGCCGGTCCGGGTCTTTGAATTGGCAGGCCTCCATTCAACAATCCGTTGCAGCCCGTCTGCACGGTCGGTGTAGCCCAGCGCGGATCCAAGAAATCCGCGCGGAGTGCCACCAGTTATGTTTTATATGTGTTTCTCTTAGAACAGGAAGAATACATTCACCATCAATCGCCCACTGATCGCCGATAGGGGCCGTGTAGCCCCAATCCGCCCAGGAAGTTCTTGATGCGCTATCCAGGGGCCTATCACCAATCTTTCGGCGATGTATCGCCGATTCCAGGTCGATGCATCCCCCCCCCCCATGCCAGTCCCACCCTTATCATTGCCCCTCAAGACCGACAGCATTCCTGTTCATTTCGAACAGGACTCGCTGTCGGTGTCGCCGCGGACGTTCTCCATTTGAGACAGAAGGCTGCCTGTCCAACAGCGGTGCCTGTCGGATTTGGCCAGTACCTGCTGCTGGGCATCGTGTCCATTTTCTCGTACCGATTACGAGCGCCCAAAGAAACCGACGCAAAAGGCGTCACGGGACGAGCCTGTCGTAGCCCTGGCGGGGACCGGCCATATTCCGCTGCGGCCCTCTGCAGATTGTGGAGCCATCCCCCCTCCCCTCCCTCCGCTGACCCGGATCTCGGGAGCTGCGTCGTGCCAGGCCCCGGGTCTGCGACGTGGCTCTGGCGGGCCATGCAGTCAAGACGCTGGAAGGAAGGACCACTCTCGGTGGAGGAGGGTCTTCATGGCCGGCTAGTCCCACCAAACTGTAGAGAGCCTCCACTGCGACCACGCCTATATAATGCTTCCCTCGTCCTCCACGAGGGGAGGAGGGGATGTGGTGGAGACGGAGACGGAGATTGGGCCAGCGTGGTCTGACCCTGCCCCGTCCTCGCTGGGCCATGGTGTCTCAGCCCCACCAGCCCCGCCCCCTCAAATGGGGCCGGGCCCCACGCTGCCTCGAGGGAGCAGCACACATCCCCGCCCGGTTGTGCACGACAGTGGGGGTGGGGATGGGCTGCTCCGGATTTCGCAATATTTCGGGGGTAGTCTGAGTTGGGAGGGGGTCCGATTTTAGCTGTCTTGGAGTTCCAGTGGGGTGTTGGCGAAAGACCGCCCTTCCAAGGCTGGCCTGGGGTGGCCTGCAATTGCCCGTCCGGGAGCATTGTGAATCCCCCCCCGCACACTTTCATTATGTAATTTGGAGTAGACCGTTCTCATTGTATTGGTGGTGCGCCCCCAAGAAAGCATTGTCAAAAAAACACCGTGCGCACCAGCTCCGAGTGTCAAACAAACAGTCAGACGTAAAACGTTACAGGAGAAACATAAACGGTCAGACGTAAAAAGTTACAGTCGAAGGATCCTGATCGGAAACTGGAACGTATACATTGCCAGTGGCGGTCTGTTCTTGAATCCCAGAATTTTATGAGGGGCGGGGACGACGTCGGTTCTCCCGTTTTCTTGGGGAAACAACGAAACATATATACACCAGGGTCCCGTATACATCAGGACTCGCTCTCCAGTGCAAATTTCAGTGCAGGGCCGGAAAAAAGCGGCGGTGTATAGAGTTCGGTTCCTTACCCGAGGATCATTTGATTTGTCGCGCCAGGACCACGCTGTCAAACAAACACGGTTCGCCCCATAGCTCCGAGTGCCTCGGCCTCGCGAAGAGGGGGCTCGCTCTGGGGCCCGCCCCTTCCTGCACCGCAGGCTCCTGTGATGCACCCCTCCCTACAGTTAAGTCGGGCCTGTCCCTCTCAGGGGGAATATTCAAGAATAGTTAAAGAATAGTCTGAAGACTATTTTTTGACATTTGTTTTTTGTTGTTGTTTGGGTATGTTTGCGGGTATTTTTTTATTGTTTGTCCAGAATCCCCCTGTAGGGGGACAGGCCCGACCTGACCCTACAGCGGGACCGAGGTAAAAGATCGAGGCCGGTGCTAACCCTACAGCTGGACCGAGGTAACCCTACAGCCGGACCTAGGTAAAAGGTACGCTGATGTTTTTCGTGCTCGTAATGGGCTTCTTGCGCATCCTGGGGAGGGTAGTCTCGACTGTTCTGTGTCTGTGTGTGCGTGTGTTTTGGGCGGCGGAGGGTCTCGTGTTCTTGGAAGACGTTCTTCTACCCTAGGTCCTGCCGCATTCGCCCCTCCCCTCTTTCCCATTCTTCCTTCGGCACGAAACTGATTCACATCGACGGCTTCATGTAGCAGAAGCTCACACATACCATCTGCATCATCGGCTTCACGACAGTACGCCTCGGTATCTTTCTGTCGTTCTCGTGGATTCCACCGTCGTTTTGGAGGGTTCCCCTCGCTAAGTGCCCTGCGCGCTCGCGCCGAGCGGCCCCAGCTTTCACCCCGCTCTCCCCTCTGACGTCGTTGCCTCTTGCGCGACACGGCCGGAGCCCGAGAATGGTTCAGCTCGTCTCGAGCCCGAGCGTGTGTGGCAGGATCCACTCGGAGCCCTCGCTGCCCCTGGGTTTGAGGCAGCTTTGGTTTGAACTCCTGTAAGTTTACTGGCACGCAGGGGGGACGAGGGGAGGTGGGAGGGCGTGGCGACGCCCGAATTGAAACCTAGGCTTTGCGCAGGTCGGGACTCACTTGCACGCCTTTTCGGCCCCGCGCTGTTTGAAAAGGCGGCAGCGTGGGGAGGGGCAAATGCCATGCAAGTAACCTGGGGGTGGTTTCCCGTCCCGGATCAATTTGTTGGTGGTCCCGGGGCCCAGTAACGGCCCTAACATCGAGGAGAACCGCTCGTTTTTTTTTAGGGGGGGGCCCTCGGGGCAGCTGCGCCGGGAAGCCCCGGCGGCACCTCGCAGGGCCCCCTCAGCTCTCGAGAGGCCTGCGGCGGGTACGAGGTGCTTGCGCTGCTGGCGTACCGCTGCGACCTCAGATCCGTCCAACACCATTCCCGTGGACCCGCCCCGAGGTCGGGAGCCTTGAGACGGGGGTCAGTGCAAACGGGGGTTGGCTAGAGCGCTGGGTCTTGCAGGATCCTCCGGAGCCAGGGGTGCATTGACCCGGATTTAGGTGCAGGATCCTGCAGGATCCTGCAAAGCCTGACTGATCCGGGTTTGGATTGACCCGGGTCAGTAGATCCCCGGCAAGCTCTATTTTTTGGGGGCGATTTATGGCCACTGCCCTTGCGCGCGTAATGCTGGCCCTGGAAATATAAAAAGACTGATCCCACGGCGAAACGATATATGTGTATCTTGCCTCCCCCATCGGTATTGTGACCCCCAGCCAGCGTTTCAGTTTTGCTGTTTGCTATGATTCGGGTAACGTTGAGAGACGCAGCTCTGGCGATCTTGGGCCTCCCAGGCATGCATTGCGATTGTCTCCGAAGTTGTTTCTTGGCAGTCATCGGAATCGCCTTACCTGGTGCACAAGCCACGTCCCCAGGGGGCGCCATTTTCTACACGGCCCCCGCGCCACGGGCATGCGCCGGGCCAGCATGTTTGCCGGGGTGGCGTGCACAGATCGCGCCCCCAACCCCGGCGAGCTTTCCGAGCGGCGCCCAGCCGTGGCCAGGGGGGGGCCCACCCGGAGACCCAGATCCGGACCTCCCCTATATGGGGTCCGAGTTATTTTGATGGGGGCGCAGGCTCGCTCCGGATCGCCGCTGCCTCGGCGGTGCTGCGAGGCCCGAGTTCCTCGCCGACGGCGGCGGTGCATCGCCGACGCGTCGCCGAGGCATCGCCGATGCATCGAGAGGCGCATCGGCGATGCGGCGCGTTCCTGGGACTCCGTCTACCAGTTGCCGGGCTGCACGATTCCGCCACCGCTCCGACGCGGGCGGCGGGGGGGGAAGCCCCTTTTTTTTGGGGGGGGAGGGGGCAGGATCCATGGAGCCTCCCCTCCCGAAGCCAAGCTGTGTGTTTGGCATTTTTTTGTTCGGAAGTCCAAAGAACGCAGGGACTCGACTACAGCAGCGAGGGCATCTTGGGCTCGATGCATGGGGGGGGGGGGGGCATATCATTGCTCCGCAAAGTGCGAAAGGGCCACACTCACACCAACGTTTTTTTCTCTGAATCTGGAGCATGCACATTACCAGCAGCGGGCAGTTGTTTCAATCCCAAGACTTTGAGGGTCGGGGACGACGTCGGGGTGGTGTGGAGTATACCTTTTTTCCCGCTTTCCCGGGGAAGCAACGAAGCATGTCTACCACAGGATCCCGTATACTCTCGGATCCGCCTTCCTGTGCGAATCTCGGTGCGGTGCCGGAATAAAAAGCGTCGGTGTATAGAGCTCGGCTCCCTCATTCTTGGGAGGCCACTCGATGGAGGGGGGCACGGGGCCAAGGGAGGAGGAGGAGGAGGAGGAGGAGGAGGAGGAGGAGCAGGAGGAGGAGGAGGAGGAGGAGGAGGAGGACGAGGAGGAGGAGGGAAGAAGAGGGGGAGGAGGAGGAGGAGGAGTAGGAGGAGGAGGAGGAGGAGGAGGAGGAGGAGGGAGGACGAGGAGGACGAGGAGGAAGAGGAGGAGGAGGAGGAGGAGCAGCAGGATGATGATGATGAGGAGGAGGAGGAGGAGGAGAAGAAGAATATGGAGGAGGAGGAGGATGGAGGGAGAGCATCCGAACTCTTGAGGTACGGGGCCGGCTCCCCGGGCTGCAGCGCTCACGCCAGCGTCTTGGGGCGGTACGGCGAGCTCGGCGGCGCCGCGGAACGGGTGCGGGAGGAGCTCGGCGGGCTCAGGGCGCACGTCGGCGCCGCCTACGGGCCCGCGATGACTGCGAGGCTGGCCAAGCAGACCAAGACCCAGGATTGGGACCCAGACTTATGATGTTCAGGATTGGGACCGCCAGAAGGAGTTTCGAGCACCAGGCCAGCACCAGAACTCGAGGGTACCGACACTGTTCTGACACTCTTTCGACACTTTTCCGGGCGCTCGAAATCATGTCTGGGATGTGGTCTTTAAGTACGATGGGAGCAGCATCGACCCAGACCTCCCCTGAGATCCAGGCGCAGAGCATTCTTGGTCACAGCGCGCGGTTCTGCCCTGTTGCGGGCCCCAGGGCCATGACAGATCGGTCTGACTCGAAAGGTGCTGCAGAGAGATGTGTCCTGGGGTTCGGGCAGTGCTTTCTCGCGATGCTGCATTTTGCTCGCGGCGTCGGATGTCGGGGTCTGGCGGACTGTTGTTGTGCCAGGCGTGGCGCCTTTCCGAAGTTCGGGCTCCAGGGGCCGTCTTGTGGCCCCGGGGGCCCATCACCCATCGACTATTGATCCAGAACTCCGAAGCAGTCGCACCCCGCGGGGCAGCCGGGAGCTCTGGGCTCGCGGGCAGGGCAAGATTCGTATCTTCGGATGTCGGGTAGAAAGCCGCTGTGCTGCCACAGCTTTTGCTTCGCCGCCCTGGACCAGGGGGGGTCCCTCGCTGCCTCGGCGGGAGTCGCCAGGGCATCCTGGCCAGCATGCGCCCCGGGGAGAGGTCAGGAGAGCAGCGGGATTTCCGGGGTTCCCCCAGGATGCCAGGGGGGAGTTCCAGGTGACGGCTGGCCTCAAGGGCATCGTGCCCAGCGGCAGCGTCTTCCAGTGGCAGGCCGTCGAGGCAGGGGGCGACCACAAGAGAGCGGCGGCAGCATTCTTCAAGAAGTGGACCGGCGTCAGCAGCATCCCCATTCAGTGGATGGAGGAGGCCGCCTTCTGTGATGGGCTTGACGTATGGGTAGGCGCGTGACGCATCGTCATCGCTCTCTTCTTGCCCATGACGCGTCCGGTGACTACGAGAGGAACCTCTCGTAGCGCCTGCGCTGGGGTGACGCGCAAAAGTAACTATAACATCGCACATCGAGTACCCGGCCCTTCGCCGACATGAAGCGATCGTTACGTCGGGGCGTGGGGTGTACACCTTAGGCGATGCTTGAGAAAACTTCAGTTTTCGGGCAGAGTCTCGATTATTCTTACTGTTTCAATGTAAATCTTAAGATTTTAATGGACATGTTGGGTTTTTTATTCAAATTCTGAGACTATGAATTTCTTAACCCATGATTTCTTAAGCATTTCGCAGGGTGCAGCATGCGAGAGTCATGCCGACCTCCGGCTGTCTACTGCACGCCGCTGCAGTGTCTCTCTCCGCCCTCTCTTCCGGATCGCTGTCCTCGTGCTCCACCTCCTCGTCCTCGGGCTCCCTCGCTGCCTCTTGGGTTCCGCAGCCCGCCCGCGACCCTCAATCCTCCTCCTCCTCCTCCTCCAACTCCTCCTCCTCCTCCTCCTCCTCCTCCTCCTCCTCCTCCTCCTCCTCCTCCTCCTCTCATCCTTCCTCCTCCTTCTCCTCTCCTCTCCTCCTCCTCCTCCTCCTCCTCTCATCCTCCTCCTCCTCCTCCTCCTCCTCCTCCTCCTCCAACTCCTCCTCCTTCTCCTCCTCCTCTCCTCCTCCTCCTCCTCCCTGTCCCTTCCCCTCCTCCCCCCTCTCTGGGGGCCCGCGTTGGGCTAAGGCCACGCGAAGGAGGTGGAGAACTGCACGGCCGTGGAGGGTGCCCTGGCCGCGGCCGCCCAGCGCGCACAATCGCGCCGTCTCGCGCAAGGGGGGTGGGGGCGTCTTGCGCCTGCGAGGGTGCGCCTGCCCCAGGGCGGCCCCCTTGGGGATGTGGGTGGAGAGGAGGAGGGGGGGTGCAGAAGGGGGAGGGGGAGGAGCAGGAGGAGCAGGAGGAGGAGCAGGAGGAGGAGGAGGAGGAGGGAACACGGACGAGGAGGAGGATGAGGAGGAGGATTAGGATGATGATGAATATGATGACAATGATGGTGATGGTGATGATGTGATGATGACGATTACGATGATGACGCTGTTGATCATGACGGTGATGTTGATGGTGATGAGGATATAATGACGATGACGACGGTTATGATGATGAGTTTGATGATGATTATGATGTTGATGGTGATGATGGTGATGCTGACGATCAGCATGAGAAGGATGGTAATTTCGATGACGAGAATGATGTTGATGATGACGATGATGGTGGTGATGGTGATGGTTATGACCATGCTGCTGATAATAATGAAGCTGGTAAAGATGATGCACCGCGAACCAACGTAATTGCTGCACCGCCGTAATCCTGAATCCTTCCAGGACACCAGTTTAGGTTCGTTGACCATGAAGATCCGTAAAACTCCCCCAAGTTTTTCAAACGAATGTGCGCGGTCTGAGGCGAGAGCCACATTCTCAAAAGGAGCCGCCCTCACCTGTCAAACATGTGCAAATGGTTCAAACGAATGTGCGCGGCGCCAAGACGAGAGCCACATTCTGAAATCCACCCGCCCTCAATATGTGAAGTCCTTGCACATGGTTCAAACGAATGTGCGCGGCGCTCAGGCGAGAGCCAGTCCCCCATTTGCGTAGCTGTTAACACTTGTTACACCTTTAGGGTCATACATGGTGTGGAAGTCTCAGGCGAAACGCCCGGACCGCCCCAAACATCGGCCTCGGGGTGCGACACGTAGAAGTAATGTGTAAGGAACAGTAGTGGAGGAGTAGGAGGACGAGCAGGAGGAGGAGGGGGAGGAGCAGGAGGAGGAGGAGGAGGAGGAGGAGGAGGAGGAGGAAGACGAGGAGGACGAGAAGGGTCCCCCCCCCGCCCCCCCACAGAAGAGGGGCGGAGGCCAGGCGCCGTGCCGAAGAGCTTCTGCGCGTGGGCGCCGTGGTCGGCGGAGAGCCCCTGCGACGCCGTGTGCGGGGCCGCCACGAGGAGCGCTCCCGCCGCCCCATCCGGCGGCGCGCGGGGGGGCCATTCGCAGGCGACGGGTCTCCCCCAGCCTCGGACTTCACGAAGACAGAGGAGGCCGCTCAGAAAACGAGGGGCGGCCCGGGATGTAGCCCAAGGGGGAGCTCTTCGGAGGCACCCCCCATCGAGGGTGGACGCCCCCCATCATATATGCCGGGGTTGGTCCCCAAGTGTTTGGTCCATTCGAAAAACCCACGACGCTTGATGATATGGTTCGGCATGTCCCTTGTTAGCCATCATTCCGAAGAGAAACCACGTCGTACCAACTGGAAGAACAACCTTGTGAAGCAATCGTCGCCCCCCCTCCCCTTTGGCGAAATTCTATCACGCCCGCCCCTGGAAGTGCTACCCCAGGGCCCATACCCCTGGAATTATATCGCCGTAGCGCCGGGCGCAAACGTTTTAAAAGTGTGCAGGAGCTTCACGGATGGAGGGTGGGTCCTGTTCAACATTTGCATCTCGCCTTAGCGCCACGGTAATCCTACCGGATTTTCGAAAATCCAGCAGAAATCCCATTGCAATCCCCTAGAATCCTTTCGGAATTGTTGCGCTATGACAGAATCTCTCTGGAGTTCTCTCTTCCCCCTCGCCCCGTTCCGCTCTCGGAGCCGCTCCAGCCTTCACTTCTGAAGAATAGTAATGGTTGGTACCACTCACCGGCGCATACTGCTTTTTCAATCAAAGTGTGCCCCTCGACGCTCGTACCGTGTTTTTTTGACAGGGAGAGTCTTCATGCTCAAACTCCGCCCCTGGCCCCCAGGTTACAACAACAACGGTTCCCACCTGAGAGGTCCTCATGATTTAGCCAGGACCCCGGCTCCCGCCCGAGACTTCCTCGCATTTTATTCAGGATCGCGCTCTCGCTGGGGATTTCCTTACAATTTACTCAGGAATCGTTCTCTCAACGCTCTGGAGTCGCGCTCTCGCTGGAGACTTGCTTGCAACTCATGAAGAATAGCGCCCTTGCGTGGGAATGTCCTTCAATTTGCTCAAGCGCCGCGCTCCCGACACCCAGGCACCCAGGAGTCGCGCCCGTTGTGGCCCCACGTGCATGCCCTTCGTGGCCCCGGTGTCAACGCTTGTGGCCCCCTGATTGTCCTACGTGGCCCAGTTGTTACGTCCAGTGGCCCCATCGTTGCCTTCTGTGGCCCCGCATTATCTGCCCTTCGTGGCCCCCGCTCGTTCGCGCTCTTCGTGGCCCCATACGCATTCCCTTCGTGTCCCCGCTGTCGCCCTTCGTGGCCTACTTCGTGTCCTTCGTGGCCCTGCTGTCGTTCTCTCTCGCTCTCGCTTTCGCTCGTCGTCGCCGTCGTCGTCGTCGCCGTCGTCGTCGACGTCATCGTCGCCGTCGTCGTCGACGTCGTCGTTGTCGTCGTCGTCGTCGTGGTCGGTCCCCTGTCCGTCCCTGTTGGGGTCGTGTCGACGGTCCGCGGCCGCCCCGCCGATCAGCGTTGCCGCTGGCCAGGCCGACGGTCCGCGCCCCGCCGCTTGCGGGGGCCCGGCCTGCAGGGAAGAAAGGTATACCCCCGACAAGGGGTTCGATCGAAGACGAAGAGGGTAGGTATGGAGGGTTGAGGAAATACGCGCTATTGGACAGTCGAGCAGGTTTGAATTTTGGGAGGATTCGCAGACGAAGATTGCGGCATTCGCATTCAGGAACCCGCTGGAGTGCTTTGATCCGGGACACTCGAGCTATTGGACACTCGAGCAGGTTTAGGAAAACCGCGCGGCAGGGAAGGGGTCCAGCGCCGGTCCAAGAGTTCCGCGTGGAGACCTGACAATCGATGTTCATGCAGTTTTGCCCCTTCGACCACTGACGCGGAATCCGTGCGACAGGTTCGTGTCGTGTAGACCCCAGCGTTGCTTCCTGATACCGCGGGGATCGTTCGGCCTTGACGTCCCCGCAACGCCCGATCGTTCAACATCGATCGATTCCGGGTCGCTGGCGGCGTTCAACATTGAACGCTGGCGGCTAGGTCGCCGCAGGTCGACACGACACACGTCGAATTCGATATGCCTTCATTTGTTTGATACGGCCTCCGCGCAAGCCCCAGCTCTCTCCCTATGCTGGGCTGTTCGCCCCGAGTTGTTTTTCCACAGTCCAGCGGCCCGGCGTCGTGATTTGCTTGCAGTGTGGACACCCGGACCCATTCGAGGAATTTGCTCTTTTCATCCCGAGTGGTTTTGACAGGCCTTTGGCCCAGCGAGCACCCCTGGAGGCAGGAAGTTGCCAAAGACATGCCGTCTTGCTATTTTTCTCACGTCGCGAGCATGTCTGGGTGAAGGACCAAATATCCACGTTCCCATTGCAGCGCGTGATTGTAGATTCTATGAATGAGTTGCTGCGGGTATGCATGCATGCACATCTGTATCATTATGCGGATGTGTTGCAATGAGTGGCCACCGAAGCTCGAATTTGGGAGTCGCCAGAGACACAACAATTTGCACAGTCACAGTTTCATCGCCTTGGCACTTGCTGCACTGGGATACGCCTGCCCACTACATCCCGCCCGCAGCTTCGGTGTGGTGCGCGGCAGAGTAAGGCATCGATTCGGGTGTTCCTAGAAGTACCCCGGGCCCAAGGTGCCCCCAGGATTTTCAAGGTGGCCCCCACGGCCGCCAGAGCACCATGGGCTCCAGCATGGAGCGAAAAGCTGGGCGCACCTTCCTTTAGCAACCCCCGATCGACCAGCCCAGATCTGAGCTACGATGTGTTGTTTTTAGGCGCCGGCGTTCCTCCTGGATCTCGGTCTCTTGGGGCCGTCTTTGCGCCCTGGTGCCAACACGCACGCACGCACACACAGACACACACACAAACAAACACACACACACGCACATGAATCAAGGATGGCACATTTGCTCCATCGACGGGGGCTGGACCTCTGGGACCGCGCATTGGAAACATCACATCGTCGTAGATCTACGTGTCGGGCGGTGGGGAACGGCAGGCGATCTCACTCCGCCTCTCGCTCTTCGGTGGGCGTCTTTCCCGGTCGGGGCCGTGTCTCGGACAAGATCTTGCACCTCTCGCGCGGCCAGGATGTCCGCGCAGATTCGCAAGCTACCGCCATGCCCTCGTATCCCATGTCGGTTGGCTTTGGCCGCGAGTTGCTACATTTCGGCCGGTCGAGTGGTCAGCAAGTCGCGCCGCAAACCGTCAAAGGTCAGATTGCGGTCGCGGAGCGGCGACAGCAAATACCGGAACAAGCTTGCGCAGGCTTTTGCCCATGAGCGCGCGGTTTCTAATGGGGGCCCCTGCGCTTCAGACTTCGGGGCTCAGAGGTAACGCGCTTCGCCGCTGAACGGCTGCGGCCACAAAAAATGTTCAGCGTGGAGCGATGCTCGACGTGGTCGCGCAAACGAAGGACCCAGTCTTGCGTTGTCCGGATTTGTTTCTACACGGGGTTTCCAGAAGCCAAGCATTTCCTGTGGGTGGAGGGCAGAGGGTGAAATCCGAAATGCCGTTTCGATGGATGTTCGAGGTCTGAATCTGCAGAAAGTGAATCACAAGACGGACTGATCTTCGAGGTGCAAGAGCCCATGTGGATTTCACCCTGAGCCCTCCACCCCTAAGAGAATACTCCGAGAAGCCCCGCCGCTCTTCTCCCCCGGGACTTGTCTTCCATCTCCAGCTCCCGTGCGACGGCCCCAGGGCCGAGTGGAAAGGGCCCCCGTGGGTCCCGAACTGTTGGAAGACACTCCCGTCGAACGAAGCCTTCGCGGCGCCAGGGGGTCTGGGCCCCTCGGCGTGCGAGGCGGACTGCAGGCTCTGCCCCCCTCCCCCCAGGCGATCGCAAACCTGGATTTTAAGGGGGCGTGGACCAGCGACGGGTCCCGCTTCCATAGGAAATCCCACTATCAGGCGATCGCGAACATGGATTTTAAGGGGGCGTGGGCCAGCGACGGGTCCCGCTTCCATGGGAGATCGCGGAGTTCCGCCGCCGAGTTGGGCGGCACAGGCCGCACTCTGGGGAGGGCACCTCCCCCGATGCATGGGTCAGGCGACGGCGCGCCGAATCCATGGATCGCTAATCCATGTTTGCGCGCCCCCGCCCCCCCCCCCACCCCCAGCCGGAGAGGACGCGCCAGCGGCAGCTGCGGGCCACCTCCACGGAGCCCGAGGACACAGAGCTCCTCTTCGCCGGCGACCCGGACAGCGCGGGGCCCAGGCAGCGGCGGGAGAGGCCGCTGCGGCTGCGCGGGAGCTCGGCCGAGGAAGCGCAGGCCATCGATCGGGGCGCGCGTATATTCGCGGCGGGTTCCGCTTCCGTCCCGAATCGGCGCGCTCCGTCGCCGCATGAGGCGGCCCTGCATGTGGCGCTACGGCCCATCGGGCGCCGTAGCGTATACCACGCAAACGTCCTTCCCAGATCGCTTTGTATTCGCTAAGCCCCGTAGGGCCGTAGGTGGGGTGGTGTCGCTTGTTTTCTGGTCCACCCTCTTCGCTCTCACGCACATCTCTGCGACTGCACGCCGCACGGGGCCAAAGCTCAGGGCCCGTTTGCCCCTGACGTGCGCTGCCCGGATGGAGGCGAGAAATGGCGGGCGATTTCTCGCCTCCAGTGCCCGAGTCCCCCAATTGGTCGTTTTGACGAGAGAGGAGGGTCGGGGATACTTTCCCAAGGGGAGCTGTTCGGACCCGCCTCCGTCCAGGAGGAACGCCCACCTTGGCGCACATCCCCGGGCTGCCCATCGAAGCCCCCACCGGGTCGGGCAGATGGGGACCGCCAGACTGTCTTCTGTCGAACATCCTCCCCGGGGTCGCCTTGGCGTCCTGAGCTGATGTCTGAACGCCATCATCCCGAGTCCCAAAACCGACTCACCGCCCAGGAGTGGTCACCGCCCAGGAGGAGGAGGAGGAGGAGGAGGAGGAGAAGGAGGAGGAGGGGGAGAAGGAGGAGGAGTGGGAGGAGGAGGAGGAGGAGGAGGAGGAGTAGGAGGAGGAGGAGGAAAAGGAGGAGGAGGAGGAGGAAAAGGAGGAGGATGCATCGGGAGGTGCCTCGGGAGCTGAGGTCCCTGCTCGGGCGCGCAGATTATGGTGACGGCCTGCGACCTCCCGAGCTGCAACCCCGGGTGTAAGCCGGTGGGCGGCACGCGCGACGCGTCGCGGTACCAGTCGTCGTCGTTGTCGTCGTCGTCGTCGTCGTCGTCGTCGTCGTCTTCGTTGTCGGATGTCTTCGGACGTTCTTAGCAGACCCCCCACGCTTCGTGAACACACTCAGGACGGGGACTTTTAGAAGCATGTCCTGCCGCTGGGGGGCCCTCACCCGGGCTTGGGGTCGTCTGAAGACGACTCGGGGCGAAAAGCCCGCCCCTGGGAAAGTTGCCGAGACTCCCTGGGTCGGCGTGGGTGCAGCATTAAGTCGGGCCTGTCCCTCCTACAGGGGGAGTATTCAAAAATAATCAAAGAATAGTCGGAGGACGATGTTTGATTATTTCTCGGCATGTTTCGGGCATCTCTGGGGGATTTTTATTCCGCGTCCAGAACCCGCCTGTAGGGGGTCATGCCCGACCTGAGTGCAGCACTCCTCTTTGAATGATGGTGGGGGTAGCTTGGTCGCCGGCGCGCCTGGGGGGGCAGGTGACCCGTCAAAGTACGCAATAGGGCGAAGGCCTCCTCCGCAGGTGGCGGGGCTTCTCAGAAGCTGCCCGGCCTGCGGAGGAGATTTTGGGCGTCTTCGGGGGAGTCTCGGAGAGCTTCTCGGAAGGCGGGGCGCCTTCCGAGCCTTCTTGAGAAGGCCCGGCCCTTCTGGCTCCCCCATCGGAGGGGCGCTAACACTGCACACCACCAGCAGCCACGGCCAGGTCCATCCGGAGCCCTGGACTGATGAACAGGCTTGAACACCAGTACAGGGCCCAGTATGAGCCTGGCCAGTGTTGGTGGTGGTGTATTGTTTGTAGCTGTCCTGTTCCACCCCCGGGCGACGCGCTTGCCGAGAAATCGTACGGTATAAGCTCTGTGCTGGACGCTTTCTGGCCATATCTTCCGGGAAGCGACATACTACAAGATGGTCATGCAATATGTTCGGGTCGGACGCACGCCTCCAAGGAGGACATATGGAGCGTTCCCAAAAAGGCCTTGCCTTCGAGGATCGCAGGAGTTGCCATCTCCGCGGCGGAAGGCGGCAGAAGAGCGGCGGAAGTAAAACGAGGCCGCCTCCGTCGGCTTCCGCCGGCGAAAGCCGGCGGACGGGTGGCGGAGAGTGGCGGCAGTAAAACATGCGCCCCCTAAGAGATGAAAACGTTTTGGGGTTCAGGGTTTCCGAAATCGCCCACACAGTGCTTGTCTGTTCTTGTGCGTCCCATCTGGCTTTCCCCTGGGCTCGCCGCCGCCTTGGGTGCGCCCTCTCCCGCCGGGGCAGTCCGCGATCTGCACCATGCACGAAGCCGTCCGATGCACGGGGAATGGACGTCCGAGCGATGGCGGGTCATGCGCTGAGCCATGATGGCACCAAGCTTGCTTTGAGCCACAGCTCGAGTCAAAAACAGCTG
>CAUYUJ010004224.1:600499-618294 GCA_963575745.1 Prorocentrum cordatum
TTTCTGATTCATGGTTTTGCCGATCGGCGCGGGCCCTCGCACCCTCCCCCCCATGGCGTAGATGTTGGCTGTTCGGGGCGCCTGTTTCGAGCAGGTGGAGTCTTCCCCGTAGGACGCACTGCTGCAAACAGTCGCATTAAGCAGAGGTCCGGAGTCATACCCCCCCCTCCTCCCCACCCCTCCGCCCAATGTCGAAACGCCGAACGAACAGACGTTCACATGGGAGATGGAGGAGAGGAAGGAAACCCAGCAAGTACAGTGTGGAAGCGCATGCCAAGAAACACCCTGCGTGCCTCCAGGGTGCCCTGGTTTCTTGGGGGTGCGATGGTTATGGAAAGTGTGACGTTCCCACATCAAAAATACATGGACTTCCTGGGGTCTCAGGGTTGGGTTTCTTGTGGAAGGATTCTTGTGGTCGAGCTCCTACTGTATGGGTGGTGGAGGGGAAGACGGAAGCCCCGCGAGCACAGACAACCCGCATTGGAAGGAGGAGCAATTTTCCAAGGCTGCCCTTGCATCCTTCCCCGGAGCCAATCCTGGGCCGCTGTCGCTGGCCGCGCCCCGCTCGCAGAGTGTCAGCAGGGCCTTCTAAGGCCCTTGCGTCCTGATCGTGCGACCTCCTTACACGAGCTGACTGTCTGGAAAAGCATGGGGAACTTCGGTGGCAAAATTTTAAGAGCCTGATATACCATCTTAATTCCGTCTCCAGCGTCGCCTCGCGTGAATTAGCCTCTGGTGTCGATGAGATAGCGCCGGTTTAGCGTCGGCGATCCTCGATTCGCATCGATCTGGCGTCGATTCGCGTCGATAGCGTCGATGAGCGTCGATTCGCAGGAGCTGACCAGATGGTATGGGAGGCTCCCATGAGTTGCCACCGAAGGAAGCCGTGGAACTTGTGCCCGGGAGGAGGAGGAGGAGGAGGAGGAGGAGGAGGAGCCTTGCCGGACGGCCTTGTGCCTGGGGCCCCCTGAGCCCCTTGGCCCTCTCCTCTGCCCCTGGGACGCCTCGGTGCCCGAGGCGCCCTCCTGCGACCAGCTCTGCCAGCGCCACCGCGTCATCGAGCGCATCGGCTCCTGCGGTGGGGCCGGGGAGCACGACGGGGTGCCGCACGTGAGATCAGTCGGCCAAGGTCCTCTACAGGAGGAGTCATCCAAAGATAGGCAAAAATAGTATGAGGCCGATCCTTCTACGATTTGTTCATTACTACTTTGGGGTATTTCCTTGACCTCTTTCATGTTCTTCTTCCAAAACCCGCCTGTAGGCGCACGTGCCCGACTTAAGAGCGAGCGACCCGTCTCCGGAGTGACCACTGGTGCGGGCCCACAGGGGTCCGCCACGCGCAGAGGGGTGTGTGTGGGGGGGCCTCTTCGAAGCACCCCTGCTTCTTAGAGGGCGCGGGCCTGATCTATGGATGTAAGGCCGGCGCCTTTTAAGAAGCAGCCTCCTTCTAAGAAGCCCTCCCCCCTCCCTCCATTCAGTAGGGGACAAAAACACACAGACACAATGAATCGTCGATCCCCCGGAAGTATGGGAAAATATGGGAAGTGGGGGGAAGTCAACAAAAACCATGAAGCATGGGAAAATATACGGGGAATCCTGTCATTTGTGTGTTTTTATCTGTGTGTCCCAGGGCCCCTCCCTCCACGCCCTCGTGCGCGCCGCCAACCCACAGGGCCCCCCCCCGGCATCGGCCCGCCCGCCCGGGCACATTATGTTTTTCAATTAAAGTGCCCTTCCAGTGGTTCGCACTCTGGTTTTTTATCACGGAAATTTTTGGGTCTCAGAATTGGGTTGTTGGTCTCCGGTTTACAACGCAGCAGCTCCCGCCGGAGACTTCCTCACAATATGTTCCCGAATCGCGCTCTCGCGCGGGACTTCCTCACAGTTCATACAGGAATCGCGCTCTCGCGTGGGACTTCCTCGCAATTCGTTCAGACGCGGCGCCCTCGGCGGTCAGAAATCACGCTCGTGCTATGGATTTCTTACGATTGACTTGGGAATTGCGCCATCGCTCGAGACCTCCTCGCGATTCATGCAGGACGCACGCTTCAGCAACCCGCCTGCTCGACCTGGCCGCCTGGGCCTGCTTTCCCGACCCGCCTGTTAGGGTCTACCCGCCCGATCTGCCCGTCTGGTTCTTCTACGTGTTTTCTGTTCCTAGCCCCCTCTCCTGCTATTCTTTCTCGCGCGCCATACTCCTCCCTTCCTCTTCCATTCGTCCTCTCTTTCCCTGCCTTAGGGTTTGCATAAAATACACGTGGCAGGTAAGGAGGATCTACCCCCAAGGGGGTACGATCGAAGACGAAGAGGGCGTGTATCGAGGGTTTGTGAAATACGTGATGAGCGGCGCGCGAGTAGGAAAGGTCGAGCCGCCTTAACATCATTGGTGATGTAGTTGTTGTCGTCGAGTTTTCAATTTTAAAGAAAAAGTCGTGTTGATCCCCCCTTCGGTGCCTATTGTATTTTTCAAGCGAAGTGCCCCCTGTCAGGGCTCGCACCTTGATTTCATACAGGGGGAATCTTGGTGCTCAGATTATGTTGCTGTCCCCGAGCTTACAGCAGCGGCTCCCGTCTGATACTTCATCCAAATTGATTCAAAATCGCGCCCTCGCGCCAGATCTCTTCATAATGTTTGCAGGAATCGCACTCTCGCGTGGTCTCTCCCTGAATTGTATTGAGACGCCGTGCCCCCTCAGGAATCATGCTCTCGCTGTCGATTTCCTAACGATGTACTGGGGCATCGCGCTATCGCTGGAGACTTCCTCGCAATCCATGCAGAACTGACGCTTCTTCAGTGACCAGCCCGCTCGACCCCGCCGCCTGGGCCCGCCCACCCGACCCGCCCGTTAGGATCTGCCCGCCCGAACCGCCCGTCTGTCTCTGACGCTTACTTTTCTACTCCGAACTCCCTTCCTGATAACCTCAGTCATGCTCCATCCTTCTGTGTCCCCATTGTCCTTTCCCTCCTCCATTCTCCTATTCTTGTGGCTGCGCCAACTACACGAGGCAGGCAAAGAGGATAGACCCCCAAGATGGGTATGATCGAAGACGAAGCAGGCGGGTATCGAGGGATTGGGATACACATGTTGAGTGGCACGCGCGCAGATGAGAGCGAGCAGTCTTGGCATTGTTGTTGTAGCTGTTCTCCCCAGTCCCCCGTGCACCAACGGGGACGTTGCGAAGCCTCGAGCCTCGAGGCCCGAACCTCGGACAGGGCTGGGGGGGGGAGGGGGGAGGAGGAGGAGGAGGAGGAGGAGGAGGAGGAGGAGGAGGAGGAGGAGGAGGAGGAGGAGGAGGAGGAGGAGGAGTAGGACGACGAGGAGGAGGAGGCGCTCTAAACCTGCATCTCCCGCGCCTTTCTCGCGGAAGGTGCCGCCGCGATGCGGCAGCGGCAGCGCGGCACCTGCCGCGCGGAAGGTCCGGAAGGTGCAGGTCGAGCGGGCGAGATCGGGCGGGGCTGGGACGAGGATGGATCTGTTCCAGAGCGTCCGAGAACGCTCTCAGAGATCCTTGATTTATCCTCCCCCGAACTTTCAGGAGGGGAAAACAACAGACACAATTAATCGTCGATTCCCCCGAAAATGCGGGAAAATTTTGGAAGTGGGGGGGATGACGAAAACCGAGAACATCTAGGAAAATAGATTGGAAATCCTGTGACTTGTGTGTACTTCTTTGTGGGTCCCTGGGCACCCTCGAAATCATCCTCTTCCTGGCCTGTCTTACGCGAAGGCTGCGGAGGCGGCGCTCCCGGGGGCGCGCCGCGGCAGCAGGCGGGGACTTCTGCGATGGGCCCTTCGTGGAGACCAAGCGCTGCCAGGGGCTCGGCGGCCGAAAAGGGGGGGGGAGGAGAAGCAGTCGCGGCGCCCCGCCTTCGCCTCCTCCTCCTCCTCTTCCTCCTCCTCACGCCTCCTTCCTCCTTCCCCTCTTCCCTCCTCCCCCTCCTTGCCTCTGCTCTCCGCATGTCAACAATCTCGGCACACCCCTCACACGTTTCGTGGCCCCAGAGGGAGCTCCACCGAAGGACCTAGTGCCACCGCCCGCACGCGACAAGGGGGTGGTGCGATAGATCTGGTGCAATAGATTTGTGGGGTTGCAACACATCTACGCAGGGCATGCGATACACTCCGGGGCGCAGATGTCTTGCTGGACTCTCGCGTGCACTCGATTATTTGCAATGCAATGCAATGCAATGCAACACAAGTCTCCGGCGCAATGCATTTGCGATACAATTGCCCCAAATCTATTGCACGACCCCCTTTCAGCTGGACTTCCTTTTGGGTCACCCAGAAGTCCCATGGAAAGGCCCTTCTCGGCAGCATCAGCAAGCTCGCAGGGGAGCATACATCTCACCTCGGGCCCTCGACCGTTGGAGGACGGTGGCCTCGGCAACGACACTGGGCGGCAGGGTGTCCGACGGCGCCGCGTTGTCTTTTGTACCCCCCCGCTGAGGAACGCTTCGTCACCGGCGTTGTTCCTCCAGGCTTGAGGTCCCCGAGGACCCGCTTCCAGTCCGCGCCAGTGCTGCATTTGCTGCCTCAGGCTCGGCGCTGGCGCTCCTGTGCGCCCAGTAGGTGCATTGTCCCCAGCCCCCAAGCTTGCGATTACAAGGCCTCTGTCATGCCCTGTGGCCACTTGGGGCCATGGAGGGCCCACCGACATCACTGGCGTCATTTCCTGATTGCTCGGTGTTCGAGGCTCGGAATCCTACCATTGCTAGCGCTGGTTGGTGGTGCATTGTTGTGCGCCCAGATGGAGATCAAGTAGTTGCAAGTTTCACTGGGCCTGTGCTGGGCCCGCTGCAGTGAATCAGAACAACAGAACTGACGGCTGTTACACATATCTTGCGCTTTGCGCTACCGTCCCTTCGCGCATTTGATGGCTCTTTGTTCGTGCAACAACGGTTCCCATGAAAGAGGGCGCGAGAACACCGCGTTGCGCCTTCCATGCGCAGATCTGGAAGCAGTTTGAAAACTCCAGGATAATTGGGAAACAGGTTTTGTGCTGCGTGAGGTTCAGGGCCACGCGGCCCTGGTGATGTCGAGCGTGGTCGGGCTTCTCACAGGCAGCGTCTTGGCATCTTGCAGTGCCGCTGAGTTCTCGGGTCTCGACCTGCGCTTTCGGCAGCAGCCCAAGGCGAGAGGCCACGTAACTATTGACCAGCTGGGGGGGTTGCATCGAGAGGTTTGTGTGGTGGCTGGCTGACTGCGGGCATCCTGCCAATCCTCTCCGAGGCAACGCCCCGCCCGGCAGCCTGTTCTGGTTGATGACCCTGTGCCATCCGATATTGTCGGTCGTGTGCCGGGGGCTCCGAGGAAGCCGGGCGCGGTGCGGGAGCCAAGATGCACTCCCTTGTTTTGCGTCAGGTGCACGATCGTCCGCTCTTGGTTGGGTGTGCTCACTGTGCGTGGGTTGCTCGTCCGCGTCTCTCGAATCTGACTTCGCCTTGTTGCCGGCAGGTTGCGGACTGGGTGTGTCAAAATTGTCGCGACTGATTCTAAACTCGGTGTGAAGGTGTATCGATTTCAGAACAGTCCAAACTACAGGTCTAGTGCATAGCCCCAAGGTGGCTTCCGCTTGCTTGATTCGGTCATACCGCAGTCTGTGCCCAGGAGGAGGAGAAAGAAGGGGGAGGAGCAGGAGGAGGAGGAGGAGGAGGAGGAGGAGGAGGAGGAGGAGGAGGAGGAGGAGAGAGGAGGAGGAGGAGGAGGGAGGAGGAGGAGGAGGAGGAGGGAGGAGAGGAGAGGAGGAGAGGAGGAGGAGGAGGCGGAGGAGGAGGAGGAGGAGAAGGAGGAGGAGGAGGAGTGATGGGGGGGAAACAGAGGGAGAGGGAAGACGGAGAGAGGGGGGGAAAACTGTGGGATGAAGAGGAGAGCGCATGATGGGAAGGGAGAGGGCAGGCGGCGAGATGCGGAGGAGGTGGGAGGATGGCGTGAGCGCGGCGGGAGGAGGGGACGGGGAGGTCTCTTCCGCACCCGCCATCCGAGGCCCCCGCGACTGTGAGCAGCCGGACGACTGCGTGCTGGGAGACTGGTCGGAGTGGAGCGGCTCGTGCCACGCGGCGGAGGAGCAGCGGTCTCGCACCAGGGTCTGGCCGGGGAGAGCCCATGGGCAAGTCGGGCCTGTGCCTCTACAGGGGGAATATGCTAACTTAGTCCAAACATGGTCTGTGGGCGATGTTTGAGTATTTGTGCTTTCCTGCTTTAAGACACGTTTGGGGTATTTTCAATTGTTCATCCCAAATCCGCCTGTAGGGGGACGCGCCCGACCTGAGCCTGTGGGGCGTTGGCGTCGAAAGGGGGAGGGCCGAGACGTGCGCCGAGACCTGCACGGACTTTTCCAGCACGCGCTCCCTCGAAGTCCCGCCGGCCCGTTGTACAGGGTCGGTTTCTTATTCCGAGCCCTTGTTGGCGGTCCCGGGGTCCGGCGAGGGTCCCCAGAGGCTGAAAACGGCAGACGATTTCCCGCAGTGATGTTTGTGCACGACGCGAGCTTGCGCGTAGGGGGTGGAGGGAGCAGCGCCCTTCGACATCGTCGATGGCGGTGGCGGCGGTTGCGACGACCGACCGGCGCCCAGCGAGGTCGTGCAGCGCAGCGCTGCCTCGCAGGGCTCGACGGCGACGAAGACGAAGACGAGGACGACGGCCACGGCGGCGGCGGCGGCAGCGGCGGCAGCGACCGACCGGGGCCACGGCGAGGTCGTGGAGCGGAACGCCTCGCACGGCGGGAAGGCTTGCCGGGGCTCCCTGCTGGACACCAGGTCGTGCAGGAGTTCGGCGCCGCCGCCTGGGGGGAGGAGGAGTGGGAGGAGGAGGAGGAGGAGGAGGAGGAGGAGGAGGAGGAGGAGGAGGAGGAGGAGGAGGAGGAGGGAGGAGGGAGGAGGAGGAGGAGGAGGGGGGAGGTGGAGGAGGAGGAGGAGGAGGAGGAGGAGGAGGAGGAGGAGGAGGAGGAGGAGGAGGAGGAGGAGGAGGAGTCACATGGCATATCCTGGTGCCCTTCCAAGTGGGAGGTTTTTGGCCGTTTTCGGCCTCCATTGGTCCTCGCGGGGCCCCGGGCCTGTCAACAGAAGGCCCTGGGGCCTTGGGTAAAGGGTCGCGGTTTCCGGGGGCCCCGCACTGAAACAACTAGGGCATCATATGTCTGGGCTTGTCTGTCCTGTAAGTGGCGGTCTTTTCTGGAACGCGGAGTTCACGTGGATCCGCCGCGGATGTGGCGCGGAGTCGGCATGGTTTCGACGCGCATTCGACGAGAACAGCGACGCGATGTGACAGGCAAGGCCTCTGGAAATCCAACCTAAGATGAGGCAAGATTTGAGGCTACATGTTTTGTTGCCTTGCGCAGTTGGACCGTTTCGGCTTCATCAGCTCTCTGGAGGCTTAAGCAGGCCTCCAGGAAGAGGACGAGTGTGAATCAATGCTGTATCAACGATGTTCTAATACACCCTCTCGTTCCAAGCCCCTCCTTCAGAAGGCCCGAACATACTCGCATTGATGTTGCTAACTACGGGAAGCGCCCTGTTTTGTTTAGAATCGGGAGCCGTCCGCCAAAGCGTGCCCAGTTGTAGGATCATAATGCTCAAGGCTGCGCCAATCGAGAGTCTCGCTTTGAAAATGGGCCGCACTCCGCTTGTGTTGCTCGTGCTTTTTGAAGTCTGGCCGTGCAGGTCAAGAACGTATCAAGCTATCACCTACGCTCTCCATCATGGAGCTTTGGGATGCTCGTTGTGACGAATGTACCCGGCGCGGAGGCGATAGCCACATTGTGACAACAACCCGTTGCTCGTCCTTGCAGCGACTTGTTCAAAACGAATGTTCACGGCGCTACGGTACATCAGCATTTAGAAATCCAGTCACCCTCCGCCCGTGTAGCGGTCAAAAGCCTTTACACCGAATGAGCGCGGCTCCTTGGCGAGGGACACATTGTGTAAATCATGCGCTCTCCATCCATGTAGTTGTTGTGGCTTTAATCCTTCAGTTTCAAATTCGTTGGAAATACTCATGCGAACCGACTGGTCCGCCCTAATTTTAGACACGTCTGGTGGTGCGACTGGTGCGACGGGGGGGGAATATTTTTTGCAAGGGAGGGGGATGAACGAACAGGGGGAGGTGCCTCCTCCTTTACCCCAGTCTGGGTCTTCGACTGGCCGTCGTCGCTACTGCTGGGTCTGTTCCAAGATCTTGGTCAGAACCTGCTGCGGCACACGACAGGCTTCAGAAAGATCTTCGCCGTCGAGGGCCGAGGGCGCCGGAGCCGGCGCCTCTCCCCCCGCGGACGGCGGCGGGAGGGCGGCGGCAGCAGGGCGGAAGCGAGGTGAGGGCGGCTCCGCCGGCGGAAGGCTGGCGGAAGCTGGCGGAAGTGGAAAGGGGGGGGGAGGGGTGCTCGAGTGCGGGGCCATGGGTCCCGCGTGCGTGCTCACTCCTTTGGCCCTCTGCCTCGTTGTGCTTTGCATTTTCGAGGTTGCGCCGTGCATGCGGCTGGTTTTGAGACGGGCCCGACGCTAGACATCCAATTGATTTTTCTAGGGTGTTGCGCTGGTAAAAAAAAAGGAAGTGAAAGTCGGCCCCATTCAGGGGATGCGTGTTGTTTGGAGTCGGGGGTTCCAGAACCCACCGTGTCTCAGTAGCCTTTCCACGATCCCCGTCCCCATCCCCTATCCCCTTCGAGACCCCCGCCAAAATTACCACCCCAGTGGGGGATGCACCCCTCGAAACCCGCAGGGAACGACCCACATCCCCATCCAGGGGGGGTAAATCGGCCAGTGGGGCCCAGGCCACGCCGCTGGGGATGGGGATCGGTTACCACCCCACTTGGGGATACACCCTCGAAACCCGAAGGGAACGACTCACATCCCCATCTGGGGGGGGTAAAGCGGCCAGTGGGGCCCAGGCCACGCCGCTGGGGATGGGGATCGGTTAAACGATACTCAGTGTTCACCATGCGTCCGGGTGCCGACGTTTCGGGCGACGGGATGTGTACAGATTCACCGTCCCCTGGACGGGGCCCTGCCTGTGCCCAGGGGCTGTGTACACGCACGCCCTCCTTGCCAAGCCGGGAGGGCGTGGCGTGTACACTGCTGCTGGGTTCGGCGTGGGCCTGGCCAGGGAGCGGCGGATATTCCGGGGCGGGCACTCATGCATGACCACCGCCTGGAGGATCAAGCTTTGGGGGACCTCGGCAGGCGGTGGATATGGATAGATTTGGGCCCCTGGGGGCCAATATATATATATATATATATATATATATATATATATATATCGAGAGAGAGATATTTAGCCCCCAATATATATATATATATATACATATATATATATATATATCCATATCCATATCCATATCCATATCCATATCCATATCCATATCCATATCCACCGACCACTGGGGCAACCAGGACGTCGGCTCCCAGGCGGTGGATGTTGATAAGTCCCCGCCTCGCAGATATCGCCGCCCTCGATGCTGACAGTGGCGGGAGGGATGGGTGAGGCGCCTGCAGAGCGCGGGGCGCGGGGGAGCAGCGTGGCGAGAGCGGAGGGGCGCAGGGAGGAGTGCAGCGGGGGGCGAGTTCGGGAGAAGGCGGGGGGGGGGGCGGAAGGGGGAAGACGGGTGGGAGCGGGTGGGAGTGAAGCGTGCGAGAGGGGGCGAAGAGGAGAGGGGGCGGAAGAGAGGGAGGCGGCCACGCGCAGAGGGGGAAGCAGGCGGGGAAGGCTTCTCAGGTGCACCTCTGCTGCTTAGCGGGCGCGGGCTAGATATCTATAGACGTGAGGCCGGCTACTTTTCCAGGGGGGCTGGGAGAGCCTCTCCCCTGGCGCGGGATGCTGGGGGAGAGGGCGGGGTGGAGGGCAGGGTGGAGGGAGTGGAGGGAGTCGGGGCGGGGGGAGCGGAGGGCAGGGTGGAGGGAGCAAGGTCAGTTGGGAAAGGGGGTGGGGTGGCTCTGAGCGGCTGGCAGGAACGGCGGCAATTGGGAGGGACGACGTCGAGGGAAGGGCGGGTGGGAGAGGCAAGGGGGACAAGTGGCGCAGAAATTCAAGCCAGCACCGACCTTGCCCTGAATGTGTACAGCATGTTGGAAGTCAGTCCACAGGCCATCCGCGCAGTATCATTGTGCGCGTTAGGTGTCAAGCTGCAGAAATGGCACGTGCGGGAGGGCTTGGACTGGTGCTGACGTCGCGGCCCGGGACTGGCGCGGAACACCGCGGTCCGACATGCTCCTGAGGAGCGCATCTGCCACCGGTGCGCGCGGGAGGCAGCGTGAACAGCTTGCCCCGGCAGCGTGCCACATGGCCCGCCCAGCGGCGGGGAGCGCCGACTGCGAGCCGCGCCGCGCCCGGCCCGCCGCGGCGACGGGGGCGCGCCGCGCGCGAGCCGTGCCGCGCGCGCGCCGAGCCGCGCCGCAGGCGTCGTGCCACGCGCGCCCGCCCCACGCGGTGCCCTACGGTTGGTCTCGCGTGGCCTCTGGCCTCGTTGGCCCCTCGAGGGAGCGAGGCCTCGGCCCTCCGCGCCCCCGGGGGGTGCCGAGGCCCCGCTCCGGGGAGGCCCTCGCCCGCGAGGGGAGGAGGGCGCGGGCTCGCCCCCCACCGTGGCGGGGCGCTCGTGGAGAGGGCCTCCGCCCCCGAGGGAGCCTGCGACGCCGGCAGCCCTTTCTCCCACAGGAGCGCCCGCGGAGGGCACGCGCGCGCGGAGGCGGGGTGCGCGGCCGCCTCTGCCGGCGGAAGGGCTGGCGGAAAGAAGGGCAGCCCTCTGTCTCACGGCCCTCGGCCCATGCCGCCAGCGTGCCTCGGCCGCGGGTCTGAATGCCGAGATGGCCACTGAGACGCACACCGATACGTCGCTCAGAAGTTCAATCCCTCCTCCCGCTAGGCTTGCGTGTGCAGCAGTGTGCGTCGTGTGTGGGTCCATGAAGCCTGCTGGGTGTTCGGCGGGATCTCGTGGGGCCAGGACTGGGGACCGAGGACCGAGGTTCCAGTGAGCAGGCCAAGGGCCTGAGGACGCGCCCACTCCGTGCCGAGGGGGCACGGTGTCGGAGTGAGACCGTTTTTTTTCGGAACGGCCCATGTGGCATCAGGAAGATGGCGGAAGGACGCCTCGTGGCCGTCGCGTCGCGCGTGCCGCGCGGTGCCGGGCATGGCGCTCGCTCTGCGTGCGGCGCTCCGCGCGCGTGTTTTGCGCCACGTTCCGCGGAGGGTGGCGTCAGGGTGGCGTGTCCTCTTGCGGTTTGGTTGCGGCTGGTTGCCGGATGGTTTGCGATTGGTTTGTGGTTCGTTTCATCGTGCGCCGCGCGTCCGCGTGCTTGTGCCGCACGCGTGGAGCCTCGGCCTCGGGGTATAGAGTTGTCGAGCTCCTTCAGGACTGGACTCAGTGGATTTTGTCTTCTCGTCTTTGTTCTTCCTCCCGCCACGCCAGCCCCTGCCCAGCCTTCTTCCTCCCGCCTTTTCCTCAGGTGGAACGATAGGGGAGACCGTGTTGGGGGCCGAGCAGCGCCGATAGATCAGCGATAGAGCCTCGATGGCAAAACCGCATGGTTCTGGGCGGGGAGGGCTGTCGGATGCCTGTCGGCGATGAATGGGCGATTGTGTTTCGAAGGATTCCCCCTGAGTCTGTTCCCCCTAACGTTGCCGCTGAGATCATATTCCTGCCGTAGCCGCTGTGGCTCAAGCCATTGGCTACCAGCGCCTCGCTACATCATGAGCCACCGTGGTACAGGTGACGAAGAGATGCAGCGGGCCTTTGAGGCCGTGAAGGCGGCCAAGGCCGCGAAGGCCATGAAAGCCAGGCGCGGCATCAAGATGACCATGCAGGCGCAGGCGAGGGCGCTCACGCAGCACGCAGCCTCCCGCAGCCCTGACGACCAGCACAGTGGACAGAAAGCGTCTGGGCGACAGGGCGACGCTGCGAGCGGCGACGCTGCTGGCAACAAGGACCCATAGCAGCAGTGAGTGCCCTGCTGTAGGTTGGCCGCCGTCTGTGCTCCCCTCTGTCGCCAGCTGTTGCCGTGAGTGCTTTCCCTCTTCATCTTGCACTTCCTCCTTGTTTGGCAGTTTGGGGGCTTATATCCCGCGGTAGGCAGGGTCATCCTGGAGGGAGGGTGGGTGCTGACCGCCTTCGCTGCCCGGCGCAATTCCACCATGGAGCACGCAAATTAGACACGCCGCCAGACCTACGTGAATGACTACAGGTTAGGTTATGGGCGGGTGGGGGGACGGGGACCCGGTCAACGGCGCCATCCCTGCTTGGCACAACACCCGCACTCTCAACGACTGATTCTCTGAAGGGCTGCGCCCTCTGCCGTCGACCCTCCAGGCTGAGCCATGCACTAGCTATACACAGTCGTGGCGAAAATTCCCGTCGCTCCAGCAACGATTGCGATTCGGCGAAGTGGGTGGAGCAGTGCTTGCTCCGCGTGAAGGTGCATCCCGCGCGGTGATTTATACGTCTTGGCGTTCAGTAGTTTCTGTTACGGCTGAACCGCAACGGAACAACCATAACACGTGGAACCGAC
This sequence comes from Prorocentrum cordatum, assembly GCA_963575745.1. Taxonomy (NCBI): domain Eukaryota; class Dinophyceae; order Prorocentrales; family Prorocentraceae; genus Prorocentrum; species Prorocentrum cordatum. The sequence continues at coordinate 612,990 of CAUYUJ010004224.1, forward strand.
TTTATTCCGCCGACCGCCAGCAGCCTGATGTTATTTCAGGAACGGGATGGTAAGTTTATCGATCATAGAAAACTGAGGAGGCATTCGCCCCGGCGGTGTATCAGAGCAGATCGGGGGGGAATGCATCATTAGTTCTCTTGGAAGCATCTTTGGTCCTCTGTGCCATGCTTTTGTTTTTGGTAGTATTGGTGGTATCATGAGGCCTCTGGGGCTCATCTTGAGGCCATCTTGGCGCCATCTTGGGACCTGATTGGGCCATCCTATGCGATTTTGCCCGCGCAGCGTTTCACCCTCGATTTCGCGTCGCTGCTTGAGACCATATTTCTGCCCACGCGCCAGACGGCGTATGGCTTGGGAGTGAGTGAGTTTTGGTTTTGGTGGCCGTCCTGGGCAATCTCGGGGGCTCCAGAGCAAGTTTGAAGCGTCTCGGACCTCGCGGGGCCGAAAGCCTTGGACAGGCAAAGCTCACTGAAGCAATACAGTCGAGGTTGACTGGTAGTTCCCCCCTGCTCAAGCAAGGGTACCCTTTGTGTCCTGTGCTTTCACGACCCATGCCGTCTTCATGCCTATGGCAATGTGCCCCTCGGACGGGTCTTGCACACTCTCTTTCTTGCGCAGGCCAGAGGGCGCGCGGGTGCGCCCGTAGCGTCATGCGCCCGCGGCGGGCCGCGGGCAAGCGAGGCGAGCACACCGTCAAACAGACCGCAAGATTCAAGAGAGACGGAAGGGAGGCACACGGCAAGATGACATGAGCATGGGTCGCACGATGGTGGACAGGGAGTCGGGCGAGGTTGTGTCCTCTCGGGTGTCCTCTCCAGTCGACCCCGACTGCAGTGGTTTGTGCGCTCAGGGGCGTCTTGAGGCTCTCTCCGGCCCCTTTGGCGCCTCCTGCGGCCGCTTTCGCGGCCGCGTGCGCCCTCCTGGCCATGCGATGGCGTCCCTCTATGATGAAGTCGGGCATGCCCCTCGACAGGCGGAATGTTAAAGGATAGTCTGAACGTAGTCTGGGGACGATTTTTCGACTTGACCAGTCTCCGTGCTTCTTCCAGAATCCGCCTGTAGGAGGACATGCCCGGCCTAACTCTATGAGACTCCTGCCGCAATCCAAAGGGCAGCCCGAGATTGTTCAAGGCCTTCAGAGGGCCAGTTTCGGGCCTGCGCGAGCTGAGCACTGCGCTTCCGACGCGCAGACCTGGTCCAAAAAGGAAACGAGCGGGCATGAAATGGAAGTGCCACCGTTTTTTTGTTTGCCTGTTTGTTTGCCGTGCGGCCCTCCCCCATCAGACAGTAAAATGGAGACTGGACCGGAGAGGCAGGCGACAGAAAAGACGTCTCAGAGAACACAACACAACAGTACAGCAGGATCCTCCTCGGCAGCCCTGCGATCCCTTGAGCACAACAGGTGATCGGAATCGGTTGTCGCTGGTTGTGGGTCCTGCCGCTGTAGCGGGGAGAGGGAGGAGGAGGCAAGGGGAAGGGGGAGCGGGGGGGGGGAGGTGGCAGGGAAGTAGGAGAGCCCCTTCGACGCCGACTTTTCCTTGACGTGGCCCCCATGGGGATTTCGACCCCTTCCCCAGGGCTGCCTTTGGTGGGCTTGGAGGGCGGCGGTCGCTGTTTTTGTCTGCGACGCCTGCGTTCGGGGGAGGTCGGGGCGGCGACGGTGGGCCAACGGGGACGCCCGAGGGCAGGCTGAGGAAGGGGAGTTGGCGTCCGGTGGCCACTGTTGGTGGAGCCCCTCCCGGGGCGGCCGGGGACAGGCCGCGGAAGGGGATGGCACCAGGCACGAGGACGGGGGAGGCAAATGCCTGGGCGCTCGGTAGCGGGGGGGCAGTCGTCAAGTCACGAGCTGGCAGCTGGCACCCGGAGGGTCTGCGAGTCCAGGGTGGGCTTCCGTGGGGGCTATGGGCGTGTATTGTCGCATGGGGGCCCCCGCTCGAACGGGAGCCCCCCTCGGGGTCCGACAACCCGCTCCCGTTCCCACATGAGCGCCTGCATCTGTCTGCCCTCCCCCATTCCTCCTCCCTCCAGGTTTGCGCGTGTCGTTCTTGCATCCGCAGTGGTGGTGGGGGGGGATCGAGGACTGCACGAACGTGGCCCTGGGCCTTCCAACTGCCGTCGCAAGCCCACAGAGGTGCTTGCAAGCTGCGCGTTCCTTTGCCCTCCGTTCGTTCACGACCGCCAGAGGCGGGCGGAGGCCAGGCCCCCATCGCGCCGCGGCAACAGAAGTACGACGCAAGGTTTTCGTCGTCGTCGTCGTCGTCGCCGTCGTCCTCGTCCTCACTCGGGCCCTCTCGGGCCCTTGCCCCAGGTGTGCCAGGCAGCGGCCCGCGGTGAACCCAGGGCCCCCCCCCCCCGCACACGGTGTGATGACCACTCGGGCGGGTGGCACTGGGGGGTGACCCAAATTTGGGGGTGAAGAGAAGGATTCCTTGAGGGCCCAGTCGCTCAGTTTAGAGCCAGGTTTGGCTTTCAGAGCCATTTTGGCGAAGGGTCAGACCTGGCTCAAGAGGTCTTCTCCGATCGGCCCAGAAGCAAACTCCGGTAGGACAGGACCAGGGCCCCGTGGAGCCAGGTGGTGCCCCCCCCAAACCAAAGAGGGGCCCTAAAGGGCCCCTGTAGGGCCTTCTTTTTCTCTTCACCCCCCGATTGGGTCACCCCCCATCACCGCCCGCCCGAACCACACCGCGTGGTGAGCGGGTGGGGATGTTTTGGGGCTCGGGTCGCTCTCCGAACACGTCTCGGGCGACCGGGGCTTCCGAGGGCCGTGCGATGGCGGGCCGCGCGGTTGGGCGGTTGGGGATCTGGGGTTGCCTGCGTGGTCTATCGCTACGCGGTTTTGGGATCCCCATGGCGGGTCCCGGGGAAGAGGTCCCGGGCATTGGGTGTCCGCGCCACGGGGCGTCGGGGATGTGGGGAGAGGACTCGCAGGATATTGCTTGGATGCTGTTCGTTTGATCAGCTGCACTACATGCGCGAGGACACAGACGACGAAAGGGGGCCTCCTCCATCCCTATAGGCCCACGCAGGGCGATGCGGGGCGGCATCACGGGAGCTCTGCTGGAGATGGGTGCGCACTTGAGTTCTCTGTCCCGTGGCTGGTCTTGCCAGCCTTGCACACGCTGCCATTCTCGCGCACAAGCGAACTTCTTCAAGCAGTGGCGAAGCGTCGTGGCGTGCCTATAGGCCTAGCAAGCCATGTCCTAAGAAGCTTTTAGGGTTCCTACCAACGGAAGGTCGGTCCCTGCTCATCAAGCCCCAGCATGGCAACTGATGCGTGTTGGGGGGGGAGACCAGGCGCTCTGGAGTAGGTGTTTCGTGCAGGGCGGGGGAGAGGCCTCTGCACGAGCCGCGCCTCTCCAGAAGGCTTGCCCGGGAGGCCCGCTCGCACACACTCCGATAGCCCGCTCGGCGAGGAGCAGCCCTCCCAGCAGGTGACGCCACCCCCCCCAGTAACATCTCGGCGGCGCGCCCACCGGGGGGAATCGTGTGGGAGAAGGCCTTCTCAGAAGGTGGCGGGGCTCCTCAGACATTCCCCGGCCTTCTAAGAAGTTTTCGGAGGCTTCGGGGGATGCTTTGAACACGTCTCAGAAGGCACGGGGCCTTCCGAGCCTTCTGAGAAGGCCCGTCCCTCTGACTTCCCCCCACAGGCTCGCTGCCAACCGTAGGTAGGTCAAAGAGCACCTCAAGACACCCACGCTGACTCGACGGGTCGCCATCTGGGCCGACCTGCGTGGGGACATGTCCATTCCTCACTTCTGCTCCAGTGCGCCCAGCTCTGGCAAGTTCCCCCTTGGGTATGTCATACAGCCCCGGCCGCCCTGTCCCATCCGTTTCAGGTTCTCTCTGGTTCGCGCAGTTTTTTTCCAGCCCTGACTTAGATCCACCCCCCATCGCTTCAAGACAAGCATTGGCCACTTCAGTTTCTCCGGAAGTTCCATCTTAACCCTCTCTCTCTCTCTGGCTTCCCTGTCAGGCTCCCACATGCTCGGTGCTTCTCGCTGACGGTCGCCACTGCAGAGCCATGCCCTTTTTCAAGCCGCTGCGCTCCGAGACTCCCTACGTCGTGACCTCCTCTCTACTTTCTCCCCCCGGAGGTCCCGCCCCCTCCTCCGGGACCCGAAACGCGGAGCACGTGCTCCTGCCAGACCCACGGCGCCCGCTCGCGGGGCACCTCCGCCACGCTCTCGGCGAGGCGCAGCTGCTGGAGCGTATCCCTCGAGGCTGGCAAGCCCGGGGGCGGCCTGCGAGCCCTACCCCTACCTCCCCCGATTTCTGAGGGGGGGGGTTGGGGTTCAGTTCGCTCGGGAGCTCCCGAACGAAGTGAACCCCACCCTCCCCTCAGACATCGTGGGGGGCGGGGGTCGGGTTCGCATGTGGCCCCCTATAGGAGGGCGAGGACCTGGGAGCTAACCTGGGAGCCGACGGAAGCCGCCGAGGGGCAGGGAGATCTAGGCCTCCCAGGTGGCGTCGGAACAGATGGGGTCGGAGGATAGCGCCACATCGCCGATGCATCGGCCATGCGGCTCGGCGTGGAGCCGATTTTCTTCACGCCAGCATCGCGGATGCACCGCCGACGTCGCCGATGCATCACCGATGCATCGGCGATGCGGCGCAGTCCTCCGACCCCATCTACCCGGGCCCCATCTAGGAGGCCTCTAGGAAAGCCCCCCAAAATATTTCGCCTCGTGCTCTTGCTCACGGCGCGCTGGGAGTCTGCCTTGGCCAGCCGCGGCAGCGGCGGCCGATCGGCCGGAGCGGTATATGCCCGAGTGCCGGCCAGAGCGGTGCGCCTGTGGGACGGCTTCGCCGCGCTGGGCGTCCTTTTGGACGGCTACCACTGCGGCGAACTTCGGAAAGACCGACAGCAAATCCCGTTCATTGTGACCCAGACTAGCTGTCCGTGTCGCCGCCGACTGTGTTCGCTTGAGGCAGAAAGCCGTCTGCACAACAGCGGCCGCTTGTTAGTTCGGGGCAGCATGTGTCATAGAGCATTGTCACCATAGGTTTTCCATACCCGCTTCAGGGGCCTCGAAATGTCTGAGGTGCCCCAGCGCTGGGCCATGCCAGCAAGAAGGGGTGGGGGGTCGAGGCTCTGGGCTCGAGGAATGTTGTTTGTCCCCTTTGCCTTTTTTTCTCTCTCTCTCTGGGGGCCGTCTTCGGGCTCTGGGGCCGTCAAGCACGGATCGGGGGTGGACCTCTGCACCAGATGCGGGGGAGCACTGACTTTGAGCGGAGCTGCCCGTATCCTCCCGTCTGGACCGGCTCTCTCGGGGCCCGTGCAGCTCTCGGACCCCCTGGCCGCCGC
>CAUYUJ010004224.1:618394-630894 GCA_963575745.1 Prorocentrum cordatum
GATGGGAAGCTAGCTTATTGACGCTGTTCGATGCCTCTGCCGCCGTCGCACTCGCCCTCCTGCTCCCTCTCCCTCATCCCCCCGTCCGTGAGAGCCCAGAGCTGTGGTGCGCTTTTCTTTCCAAGCCAGTCGCTGCTACGACCCTCCACACGCGCGGGGAGTGACGAGCCGGTGTCTCGTCATGGCGAGGCGATAAAAAAGGAGGTCTTCTCTGGGGATCTCCCCCAAGGAGAAGTCTGCACATCGATCTCATTCCCCCCCCGTGTGAGCCACGTACCTCTTTCCACTGGCTAGCATAGTGTGCCCCCCACCGCCACGCTACCCAGGAAGGTGTTGGTGCCCCACTGGGGGTGGTGCTGCTGCCTGGGCGACGACAGAGAACGGGGTCGACTGCGCCGACATTCGCGCGCAAGCTTCCCGCGTACGGCCGCGCGCGAGCGCCCTCTGCCTCGCGCGGTGTGCCACGCTGCCGCGCTGGCGGCCCAAGCAAGCCCACGCGTCAGGGTGCTATGCCATCTCGGGGTAAGACGTCGCCCTCCTGGAAGTCGCACCTGTCGCCGCGCCGTGTCTCCCGCCGCGCGGCCTCACACGCCTCGGGGAGGCTGCCGCGGCCACCGGGGGCAAGCTCCGCCTCGGGCGCGGTTTGGCTCGCCGCAGGTAGGGTTTGCCGCGGCGCCGGATCCGCCCGCCTTGGGGCGGGGCACGCAGGGCTTGCCGTGGGCTTGCCGTGGGGTCGGCGTCGTGCGCTTCTGGCGCGTCGAGGGCCATGCGGCGCGGCGGCACCCGCTGCTCGGGCAGGCTAAATCGCACAGGCGCCAGCGCGGGCGCGGGAGGCCCGTGGCCGCCCACGAGGGCCCCCCCCCCCCCCGCGGAGTAGTGGAGCGCGGAGGGGGCCCCGCGGGGAAAAAACTCCGCGCGCACCCGCAGCCTCGGGCCCGCCTGCCTGCCGGCGAGGAGCGGGCTTCGGGGGTGCTGCGGGGTTTTCGTGCGCGGGGCGGCGCGCACCATATCAGGAGGAAAAGAGACACACAGACACGATGAATCCTCGACTCCCCAGGGAAATGTGGGAACCTATGGGAAGTGGGGGGGAATGCAGAAACCCAGGAAATGTGGGAACAGATGGGGAATATTTTTATTTGTGTGTATTTATGTGTGTGTCCTGGGGCCCCTTCACAATGGGGGGGGGGGTCATCGAGAACAAAAGAACCCCAAACCCTGATAACGCGATGGAGATGTGGCCTCACTAAGGCCCCCGTCCTTGCATTATAGGGATTATTACAAGCTGGGCGATTCGGCCTGGTACGTCTGCAGGACAAGCCCCCCTTATCCCAAGTGTTCTTGGCCCTCCTAACTTGGCTCCCCTCCCAAAGGGTTAGGGCGTTCTCCCTGCTTATCAGGAGGGGGGGTCTAAGAAACACCCCTGCTTCTTAGAAGGCGCGGGCCTTCTCCATAGATATAAGGACGCAGCCTCCTTCCAAGAAGCCTTGGCCCCCAGAGGCCCAGACCGAGGAGCAGCTTGCCAGTCTCAGGCGGGGCAGAGAGGACGAGGAGAGATCCGTTCCAGGGCGTCCCTCGGAGCTCTCACAGCATTCCGGAGCGCTCTCAGCAGGCCGCGGCGCCCGAGGCGTCCTCCCGAGCCGCCGGCCCTCGGAGACCCTCCACGTTTCTCCTCGGCTGCTTCCGTCCTCGCCCTCCTCGGTCTCGTCGCGCGTCCTGAGCTCGCTCGCGGTGCCCGAGGTCCCGGGATGTCTGCGCTGTCGTTGGCGTCTCCGCCACAAGTCAGCGAGCGAAGAGCGGTACAAAATAAACTTTCCGCCGTCGGGGGCACCTGCCCCTGGTCGGCTGGAAAGTGCATACCCCTACGGTGCCACCGTAAGGGTGTAAACGTTCCAGCCGCCCTGGGACAGGCGCCTCCGACAGCGAAAAAGTTTATTTTACACCGTTCTTCGCCCGTTGAACATGAGCCCTCCATTGATCCTCGGCTGGTTCTCTCCTCGCCCTCCTGGTCTCGCCTCGCGTCCTGAGCTCGTTCGCGGTGCCCGAGGTCCCGGGATGTCTGCGATGTCGTTGGCGTCTCCGCCCTATGAGCCAGGAGGGGAAAAAGCACACAGACACAATTAATCGTCGATCCCCAGACAAATATGGGAAAATATGGGAAGTGGGGGGGAAGACAAAAGCCCTGAAAATATCGGAAAATATGGGGATTATTTTTATTTGTGTGTATGTATTTGTGTGTCCCAGGGCCCCTTCAACAAGAGCCCTCTCTCGCCTCGGGCCAGCGAGCACGCGCGGAGGACGACGTGCACGCCCCGCGACTGCGAGGTGGCGGCGTGGTCGGGGCCTCGGCAGCCGCCGCCGGCCAGCAGAGCCCAGGCATGCGTCTGCGAGTACGTCGGGCATGTGCCTCTGCAGGAGGAATGTTCGAACATAGTCTTAGAAATCGTCAGCAGGGGACTGTTTGTGCATAGTTGTTGACTCTCTTTTTTGTCTTTCGAAACCCGCTCGCGACCCAGGGCATGTCCCTCTGAAGGAAGAATGTTCAAACTCAGGAGGAGAAAAAACACACAGACACAATGAGTCGTCGATCCCCCGGAAAATATGGGAAAATATGAGCAGTGGGGGGGGAACACAGAAACCCAGCAACATACGGGAAAATGTGGAGAATCCTTTTATTTGTGTCTATTTATTTGTGTGTCCCAGGGCCCCTTCACAAACATAGTCTTAGAAATAGTCAGCAGGGGACGATGCTTCGCCTGTTTTTGCATAGTTGTTGACTCTCTTAGCTGTCTTTCGAAACCCGCTCGCGACCTAGTCATACTTCGACGATGCATAAGCATGAGCTTTTGGACTTCCGCGCTACAGTCAAGCCGCATAGTAAGGATGGGTAACCTTACCAGCCGTACCCTTGCATCCTTGCCTCCTCGGCCCACTCTTGGCCGCTTGCGCTGGCCGCGCCCCGCTCGCAAAGCGTCGGCATGGCCTTCCAGGGCCGTTGTGTCTTTTACGCGCATGCTTATATGTTTCGGACTGGCTGTACATCTAGGATGCTTGAACATGAACTTTTTGAGCTCCGCGCTAACTTCTTGGGTCCGCGCAGGACCCCCCATGGCGACGCCTCTGGCGCCGCCCCTTGCGCGGCTTCGTGCGACAACGAAGGGGGCCGAGTGCCGATCCAGGAACTCCGCGCGGACAACCATACATGCCTGATCAGGCCACGGATCATTGCATGAGTTTGCTTATCGCAGGGCAGTTGTTGTTGTGTCCTGGTTTGCTTGTCGGCCTTTTTGATTCGCACAGCGGTCGAGGCTGAGTCAGGTGAAGCTCTGTGGTAGTGCTCCTTCCTCCTCTTACTCAAGCTGTTACTGGGGTCTCAGGATTGTGTTTCTTGTGGAAGGTTTCTTGCGGTTGAGCCCCTACTGTAGGTCGAGGATGATCCGCTCCAGAGTGTTCCGGAACGTTCTCAGAGCGTTCAAGAACGCTCTGAGCAGACCGCGGCGCCCGAGATACCCCCCAGCGCCGCCGTATCTCAACAGAGGTTCTCGATTGATCCTCACCTTACGTCTTACGTCGCGAAAGGCCTCCCTCGCCCATGTTCGGGTTGAACCGAAGGGGGGTCCAGCGACAAGGGGGTGGTGCAATTGATTTGGTGCAATAGATCTCTGGAGTTGCCATACATTTGGGGCGTGCAGTACATTCCAGGGGCGCAAATGTATTGCTGGGCTTTTGCGCGCCATGCGCTACTTGCACTACAATGCAATCCAATTCTCCTGCGCAGTACATTTGGAATACGATCGCCCCAACTCTATTGCACCACCCCCTTTCAGCTGGACCCCCTTCTGGGCCACCCCGAGCAAGGCCTCCGTCGCCAATGTCCGGGCACGCCTCTGCCTCAGCCCCGCGCCGCGGATGGCCTCTCCTCCGGCGGCCCGCGCGCCCTCCTGCGGCCCGACGGAGCCGAGGTCTGCGTGGGGCGCGTGCTCCCGCAGCTGCGGCGGCGGAGTCCGCCTCCGCTCGCGCCACATCTCCGCGGAGGCCTCCTCGGGATCGGCGGGGGCGAGGCGGAGGAGGAGGAGGAGGAGGAGCGAGGAGGAGGAGGAGGAGGAGGAGGAGGAGGAGGAGGAGGAGGAGGAGGAGGAGGAGGAGCGAGGAGGAGGAGGAGCGAGGAGGAGGAGCGAGGAGGAGGAGCGAGGGAGGAGGAGGAGGAGGAGGAGGAGGAGAGGAGGAGGAGAAGGAGGAGGAGGAGGAGGCCTCTCGGGGGGGGGGGGGGGGGCGAGGAGGAGGAGGAGCGAGGAGGGACCTTGAGATCCGGGCGTCGCACTTTTTTCACACCGCGGGCGCTTGCGCGCCCGGCTTCGGGCCCCGGGGCCCTCACGGATCGATGCGGCCCGAAAGGTGCCGCGGATAGATAGGGGTCTGGGGCTCCTGCGGGGACTTTTTGCGAGGCTGCATTTTTTCTGACATCTGATCTCGGGGAAGGATCAGGAGGAGGAGGAGGAGGAGGAGGAGGAGGAGGAGGAGGATCCCTAAGGGCTTGACGACTTTTCGCCAATCGACTGGTGGGGATCGGGCCAGAGAAGTCAAGATAGATGCATGCAAATCGAGATACATCCCAAGATCGCCAGGGAAGGACATTTGGAGCCAGTCGTGGCCGCTCCGACGCGAGTCGAGGGTCGGCAAATCATGCCCCCAGAGACCGGGACACAGACTAACCAGGACATTGGCAAGTCGGAGGAACGACATCCTTTCTTGGAAAGTCAGGTTTGGTCGACCAGTGCAGCTTTTTTTTCTGCTGCACCGCAGCATTCGGGTCTTTGTCCGGGTTTATGGCGGGGTGCGCAGGCTCTCAGGGCCTGTGTCTGGATTTCTTCTAGGAGTGGTGCAGTGCAGCTTTTCTCGCGCCGCCTTCTGGGACAACTTGTTTCGAGGCATGCTTTATGTCCTGGTCTGGCGTGTCCGCTTTGACAGGGTCCTGAGCAGAGTAGGAGGAGTCCTCGCGGCGAGGACTCCTCGTCCTCGTCCTGAGCAGACTAGGAGGGTCCTGAGCAGAGTACGAGGAGGACGAGGAGGACGAGGCGAGGACCTCGCCTCGTCCTCCTCGTCCTCGGGGGAGGCCCCCGACAGGGACGGCGCAGCGGTCGGCCGGCGCTCCCCGCCCGCTCCGAGAGCGGCTGCTGCCGTCGCCCTCGCGCGGGGGGGGGGGGGGGGGGGGCAGAGCGCCGGCCGAGGATGGCCAGGCCAGCGCAGCTCCGCCTTCTCCGCTCGCGCCAGGTCTCCGCGGGGGCCCTCCCCGGGATCGGCAGGTGGGGGGGGGCCCGGGGGAGGGCATCCTCCTCCTCCTCATCCTCCTTCTCCTCCTCCTCCTCCCTTCCTCTCTCCTCCTCTCCTCCTCCTCCTCCTTCCTCCCCTCTCCCTCCTCCTCCTCCTCCCCTCCTCCTCATCCTCCTACTTTCCTCCTCCTCCTCCCTCCTCCTCCTCCTCCTCCTCCTCCTCCTCCTCCTCCTCCTCCTCCTCCTCCTCCTCCTCCTCCTCCTCCTCCTCCTCCTCCTCCTCCTCCCCCGTCTGCGGACGCGGCGGCCCAGTTCCCCTCCGTCGCCGCAGACATTCTCCGCCACAGTCGGGGGCGCCTCTCGGGCGGGTGGTGATAGGGGGTGACCCACACTGGGGGTTGGAGGCAAAAAGGGGCCCTGCAGGGCCACTTTGGGGCCCCTGTTGGAGCCCAAGAGGGGCCCCAGGAAAGTGCCCCTGCAGGGCCCTTTGCCTTCACCCCCTCTTTGGTCCCCAGTACCACCCGCCCAAGGACTCGGGGGCCTTGAGGCGGGGGTCACTGCAGGCGGGGGCCAGCCAGAGCGCCGGGATCTTGAAGGGCCCCGCAGGGCCAGGGGTGCACTGACCCAGACTAGCGTGCAGGGTCCTGCAGGCTTCTGCAGGACCCTGCACAGCCCGACTGACCCGGGTTTGGATCGACCTGGGTCAGTAGATCCCGACGACACCATCGGTTGCGCGTAAGAGTCAGCCTTCGCCAGAGTGGCCTCTGGTGCGGGGCCACAGGCCCCCCCCCCGAAGCACTGGCTTGCACGCGTGGACTTGACCCCCCCCCGCGGCCCCCAGAGGCCGCGCACCAAAAGGTCGCCCTTGCCAAGGAACGCTCATGCCTAGGCCCCCATCGGGAGGCGCGGGGGCGAGGGGAGGTCCCTGACATGCAGTCCGTGCGTTCGTTCACCTCGTCCTCCTCCGCCCCCTCCTCCTCGTCCTTCTCCTCCTCAGGGGGGAGGGCTGGCGAGGAGAGGGGGGAAGGGGGGGGGGGCGACGTGGGCGGCGGAGAACCGAGAAAGCGAGATGAGGACGCAGTGAGGGCCAGGGAGAGGTGCTGGAGGAGCTCGCAGCAGGAGCAGCAGGGGGAGAGCGGGTGACCCTGACATCCTCGCATCGTGAACAAAACACGGCTGCAGGTTCTCGCCGTCTTCTGCATCTGAGGGTCTCGCCAGACCCCGGGACTGTCGACAAAAACGGTTCGGGGGGACCACACTGACAAACCACGGCGTCGGAGATTTGGGCATATAGAGGTGGTATCTTCATGTTTCACATTCTTACTCTATGAATCGTTCCCCTCTCACCCTTACGCCTGTGGGGCGTCCTATGGGTTCGCCGTCCCCATTCCCTTCTTCTTCTTCTCCTCCTCATCATCATTACCATCCTCCTCCTCCTCCTTGTAGGAGTCTGGGTGCGACGCCCAGGGGATGTCTGGCGCAGTTTCCGCTTTTCGGCCAGTCTTCAGGGGAACGCTTTTGATATCGTCCCGTTTTGTTTTATGCGTGTGTGGCGGCATTCGCGCTGCTCTGAAGTGCCCGCGTTGCGCTGTGCATCAAAAACACGTCCAAGGGATTCGCCGTCGTTCGGGGGCAGTGCTGGTGGTGCCAGTGGTGGCAGCCCCATCCTCTTGGAGAGGTTGCATGCACTTCAATCAGCTGTAGGTTGCGTGGGAGTCCGAGAATTGCTTCGGCGTGAGGTGAGCAGTTCAATTCAGCTCCGCACCCATTGACTGCAGACGGACCGACGGCGGGTAACGGCGATGTAGGTTTCGGTATTGTGGCAACGCGTGGCTCGCATTTTCCTCATGTTCGCTCGTCCGTTCACATATTGGAAATGTAAGAAAGTGTAGTTCGTGATGTACTAGAATTCGGTTCCCACAATCGCCGTGAAGCCACATCGCCGTGAGCCTGGCCTTGGATTGTGACCCCCCTGCTCCTCCCAGATCGGATTAAGACAATCAAGCCTCGCAGGCTGGAGCCATATCTTTTTCCACGGCCACTCGGGGTGCCCCTGGGTCACGACCCCAAGGCTACACCGGGGGTTGTTTTTCGAGGAAGAGGATCAGGAGAAGCATCGGAGGAGGAGGAGGAGGAGGTGGTGGTTGAGGAGGAGGAGGAGGAGGAGGCGGAGGCGAAGGAGGAGGAGGAGGAGGAGGAGGAGGAGGAGAGAGAGGAGGAGGAGGAGGAGGAGGAGGAGGGAGGAGGAGGAGGAGGAGGAGGGGAGGGGGAGGAGGGGAGGAGGAGGAGGAGGAGGAGGAGGGAAGGAGGGGGAGGAGGAGGGGAGGGGAGGAGGGGGAGGAGGGGGAGGAGGAGGAGCCCCGCGCGGAACGCATCCATGCGCCCGCGCATCTGCGGGGTCGCGACCCCCAGAGTCCAGGCCGCGAGGGCGTGGGCATGGATCTGCTCGCCGCTCGTGGAGGGCCCGAAGGGGCGGGGAGGGGGCTGATGGGCTTGTTTTCCACCACAACCACCATGACTTGGAGGGGGGCAGGAGGTGGAGGACGAGGAGGAGGACAAAGAGGAGGAGGAGGAGGAGGAGAGGAGAGGAGGAGGACGAGGAGGAGGAGGAGGAGGACCCCCTCCCTCCTCCTTCTCCTCCTCCTCCTCCTCCGCTTCGTCCTCCTCATCGTCCTCCATTTCCTTCCCCTCTCCAACTTATGGTGGTGGTGATGGTGGAAAACAGGCCCATCAGGGGCGGCGGAGCCGCAGGCGGCGTGCGGGGGGTCGCCGTGCGACAGCAGCCTGGAGCAGCAGGGCGCCTGCGGCCTGGAGGCGTGCGACCCAGGTGCCGATCAGGACCGCATGCCGGCACGCGGCGGGGCACGGGACAGGGGGGCGCGTGCTGGGAGGAGGGTGATGGGCCTGTTTTCCACCACCACCACCATAAGTTGGAGGGGGAGGGGGTCCTCCTCCTCCTCCTCCACCTCTTCCTTCCTTCTCCTCCTCCTCCACTTTGTCCTCCTCCTCCTCCTCGTTCGCCACCTCCCTCCCTCCAACTTATGGTGGTGGTGGAACACAGGCCCATCAGAGGGGGGGGGCGGGGGGAGGATGGGCGCCGCCATCCCTGCGCCGTGGAGAAGACTTGCGACGGAGTGCGTTTCGCCACTGTCGGCCTTCGGGGGGCCCTCGCCCGGGCCCATGGGGGGCTTACAGAAACGATTCAGGATGAGAAGGCGATGCCGGGGCCTACATTGCATCTGCAGGACGGGCCCACATGTGTTTAAGTCTTAGTTGCTGTAATCACAGAAAAGTAAGCACAGAAAAGGTTCACACATATGTCGCAACCAAAAGCGACTTGAGCAACCAGGGGTATTCTTCGATCGCGAAAATGACGGGGTGGGGGTAAGACTGCCCCAGGGGGGCTTAGACTGCTCAACGGCCTGGGTGTGTCGGCCCTGCCTCGGTTCCGTCCGCCTCGCGACCAAGTGACGGGCTGCGCCCGCGAAAGACTTCGAAGGCCTCGATGCTCGAGTCCTCGTTCCTTACATCCTCGAAGCTCGACCCCTCCCCGGACATATCCGACCACGTGATGATCTCATCCATCCGCGGTAAGAGCTCTGGACCCCTTCTTTCCCGCTAGCAGCGTTACGTCGTCGATCATGCTGTTGTGATATTCCTGGGGCCTCCGTTCGGTCCCAATGGTGGACCGTGTTGGCCGAAAGCAAGGAGAAATGGCAGGACTCAAAGAGATAGTCCTTCGGGTGTTTGGGCCCCGCCCAGCTTGCACCCACTGTTCGCACGACGCCTGCTGCAGCCTGAGCCTCCAGCAGGAGTCGTGCGAGCATCGATGGTGGCTACGGACATGCTCGGGCCCTGGGGTGTCGAAAACCAGTAACATCCACCGCCTGCCGACGTCCCCGAAGGGCGACCCCGCCACGCGCTCGCTGTGGATGGGCCCCCGCCCCGCACTTGGAACGAAAGAAGGGCGTACACCTATCTGAATCCACGCACTGCGTGAATGTTTGTACCACGCGGCAGGTCTCGCGGGTCAAGGGGTCGTGCTCGTGTACATAGCTGGGCGCGTACGTCCTTTGTGGGCCCCCGCCCCGCACAGGACTGCACCCTGAGCGACTGGACCGACTGGGACAAGTGCGACGGCGAGGGCCAGCAGACCAGGGAGCGCGAGGCCGCTCTGGCGAGCCCCGTCGCCCTCTCCGCGTCGGGGGCGGAAGGCCGGAGGGCTCCAAAGGGGGTTTGGGGGAAGGGGGGTTCCCGAGAGCCCCCCAGGGGCCTCGGAACCTCGTCAAAGCAGGGGGTGCGACGCCCCTGGGGGACCCCTCCTGGAAAACCCCCTCCCCAAGAGCCCCCTCTGGAACCCTCCGGGAAGGCGGGGGTGGGGCTGCAGGCGCAGGGTTGGGAGGAGTCATAGCCGGGCATCGAGAGAGCCCGGGAGGGAACGTGGGCGCGAATGACTGGCAGTGCTTCGGGCTGCGCACGGGCAGCCGCCCGATGTGTCCCCGGCTGGCCTCAAAACATGCCCCCCTTAGAAGCCCACTGCAGGGCGGTCTCAGCATCTCGGCGCCGGCTCCGCCGGCGCCCTAAGGGCGCTCCGCGCCCGCTGGGTTGGAGTGTCGAGACCGCTGCGGACTACTCGGGGGGCCTGTTGAACCCAGTTGGGACTACCTCGGGGGCCTGTCTGCGCGCAACCCGAACCCTCCTGGGGGGTTCCTGTAGGGGCCGTGTCATTGAGCATGTTCTTGCCCCCAAAGGACGCCCATCCAGACAAAGCCATTCAGGAGATCTGCCCAGCTCAATCGACATTGGCGCTCGAGCGTGTCTGTGCAGTCGGTGTCGCTCATCGGGGTGTGGTCTGCGGGGTGCATCCGGCTGTTTTTGGACGCCGACTATCTACTCCGCCCAGCAGCGCCCGACATCCGGTGCCGCGCGCACCACCAGCAGTTTTCACTCCCTACCCTACTGGGCGTTTGCTGAAGGTCATTTCTTGTCAGCGGCATCGTGCAGGCGCGGTGCTTCGCAGAGCGGCAGCGGGGGCATGGCAGAGCCATTGTCGCGCCGATACTTGTGGAAAGAGGCGGGTGCGCGACCGCGGAGGAAGCCAGAGGAGAGAGCCGCGGTTCAAGCAGTGGCGAAGCGTCCTGCCTCGCCCATAGGCCCACCAAAGAAAGCTCTGAGAACCTGTTGCGGTCTGCGCGAATTCTTTGTGGACAATGTTTGGCTGAGACTGTCTTGTTTTAGCACGTCGGGTTTCTGTTATGAGAGCAGTGCTTTTGCTGTTCGAACACTGCTGGGCTCTAAGACATGTTCGTGGTAGGTCTAGAGGAATGCCGGGACGGTCGGTCCCTGCTCAAGCGATCACATTTGGGAACACAAGGAGGATGATGATGATGATGAGGAGGAGGAGGAGGAGGAGGAGGAGGAGGAGGAGGGGGAAGAGGAGGAGGAGTAGGAGGAGGAGTCAAGCTAGCCAGCTCGAGCGAGTCAAGCATGGCATGCCCAGTCCCACCCGCCCTCCCACAACATAAGAAGCAAAGCTGGCACAACTGGGGGCCGAAGTCACACCGGCCAGCCGGTTTGGTACAGCTGATGCGGCCGCGATGGCGGTTGCCGACGGGAACTGGCGAGCGCGTGTTGAATGCCGCGCACGCATTGCCAGACGAGTCGAGAATGGCCCGGTACACCGCAGGAAGCCAGAGGTGGCCGGAGGAAGCCCGACGGTCTGACAGGACACCCCAAAGCATTTTTGTGAAAAAGCATTGGGTTTTTGATGTTTTTATGTTGAAATGCTTGCAAACACACGGTGTTCGGTAGGATTCTGACATGAACGCGCGAGTGTGCTCTTTGTGGTATTTTTTGCACAGGATTCGCGGCCTGGGTGCATGACAGAGCATCGCGAGTGCACCGTGCGATGACGTGAAATCGCTGGATTTGACCGAATTCTTAAGATTCCGATGGTTTTCCTATGATTTCAGCAAGAGAGCCCGGGCGGGAAATTGGTACATTTTTTGTGAAAAAGCATTGGGTTTTTGATGTTTGTATGTTGAAATGCTTGCAAACACACGGTGTTCGGTAGGATTCTGACATGAACGCGCGCGTGTGCTCATTGTAGTATTTTTTGCAATGGATTATCGCCGTGGACGACAGGACGTCCATGTCGAGAGGAAAAAAATAAGAAACATGTTAATTTTGTATTGTTTTTTACAGGTTAGGATGGGACCACCCGGATGCGCCCGCTATCTGCCGGTCTGAGGGGGGAGTAGGAGTATATTCTAATAAGGAATAAGGATAGGAGGAGGAGAAGCAGGAGGAGGAGGAGGATGAGGACGTGGCGTGAGGATCGAAGGACAGACGACCGCACAAAAAACGTCATCCGTCGGAGGTCCGCACGGGTCCTTGGTTGTCGGCGCTGCTCCCCCCCCCGCCGAGGGGTGGCGTCTCCGGCGCCCGGCGCCGAGCCAAGAAGTCCGTGTCTATGTCACGTCGGAGGAGGGGGGGGGAGGAGGGAGGAGGGAGGAGGAGGAGGAGGAGAAAGAGGAGGAGGAGGGAAAGGAGGAGGAGAAGGAGGAGGAAAAGGAGGAGGAGGAGGAGGAGGGAGGAGAAGGAAGGAGGAGGAGGAGGAGGAGGAGGAGGAGGAGGAGGAGGAGGAGGAGGAGGAGAGGAAGTCTGTTCCGACCTCAGTTGCCCTTCCAAAGGAGGTGGGGGGGAGGAGGAGGAGGTGGTGGAGGAGGAGGTCAGCTGCGCCCTTCACCTTTGATGCCGCAGCCGTCTCAGCACAGATGGCAGGAGAAGGACGAGAAGGTCTCGTTTTGGGGCTGATGCACCCTCGCCTTTCCTCCTCCCCCTCCCCCTCGCGACGTCCTCTGCTCGCTCGACCCGCCCACTCATCCTGTGCGGCCTCGCGCTCGTGTGTGGCGAGGGTGCCTTCTGCTCTCCAGCCTCGCCGCCCTCTGCCCGCAGAGTTCGGGGGGAAGCGAGCGTCCGCAGCCGGCCGCCCGCCGCGCTCGCCGCAGCCTCGCACACAAGGAAACGAGCAAACAATAAAAAACATAGAATTTCAAGAAGGAGGAGGAGAAGGAGGAGAAACTAGCAAATAACAAAAGCATCTAATTTCAATAAGGAGGAGGAGAACGAGGAGAAACGAGCAAATAGTACAAGACATCTGATTTCAATGAGGAGGAGGAGGAGAAGGAGGAAAGGCAGGAGGAGGGGGTGGAGGGGGAGGGGAGGCAGCAG
>CAUYUJ010004224.1:635894-655894 GCA_963575745.1 Prorocentrum cordatum
AAGAAGAAGTTGTTTTGCGTTTGTTATTTGTCCCATCGCAGGCAGACGCGACTCTGCGGGAGCGACGTGGACTGCGAGGCCCTTGCCCGCCGCGCTGGGGCCCTGCTGGGCATGACCTAGCCTCCGAGGAGAAGATATACAGTCGGGGCGCTGAAGAAGGAACCCTTTTCGTTGGGCAGGGGCTCCGTGTTCCTTAATTGTTTCGCAGCTTGCCTCAGGTTTTCCTCATGTTTTCGACAGGAAATCGAAGGTCAACTTTTGGAAAAAAGGGGCCGCGTTCCTTATTTGGGGTTCCTTAGGTCAACGCCCCGACTGTAGCTTCCGAGGAGCAGATGTACCGATACCGCCACCATTCCGCCGTCGTCACGGCGGGATTCGCCTAAAAAATATAGGTGTCACATTGCGAGGCTCGTCGGGCCACTTTTGGGCGCGGCATGGCTTCTCAGATTTTCCGGACGACCTCATCTTTTGAGTCCAAGCGCCTTTGCTCGACATCTGCTTCGGGTGTCCCCGTTGTCGGGCAGCGGTATCGGTGTCATTTTTGCGGGCAATGTCTATATCCACATCCAGTGCGTCTTGGAGTTTCGGACGCCCTTCCCAAGAAACATTAGGCGCACTGGATATGGATTATAATCTGCCTCCAAAAGGCTCGATGTTTATCCATATCCAGTGCGCCTCGGCCTTGCGGCGCCCCTTCCAAGAAAGTCCAAGACGCAGTGGATATGGATAGAAATATTGCCCGCGTCCTTGTTGCTTCCCTCTCGCCCTCGGCGACTGCTTGCTTTAGAAACGCTTCCGTCCTCCCCCACGCGGCTGGTTTGCTCTCCACGGTCGGCCGCTGCTGCGCAGCTCGTGCCTGCCTTCGGCACCAGAGCGGTGACGGCAGCTTGCATGGGGTGCAGGCCCTTGTGGGCCCCGGAAACGGCAGGGCCGTTCTTTCACCGTTTCCAAAAACATGTCCCTTGAAAATGGAAACGGCAACAAAAACGGCGACCGGAAACGGGGGAAAAACAGCTCCAGGATTGGAACCGGAGCCGGAACCGGTCAAACAACGGCGACGGAACCGGTAGCAAAAACGGCGTCGGAACCGGCAAAACAAACGGCAAAACGGAACCGGTATAAAAATCGGCCCTGTCGTTTCCAGGGCCCACTAAGGTGCAGGCCCCAGTGGGGTTGTGCACAGGGGCGCGCGCGTGAGACTCGCCGTCGTCTGCGGCGGCGTGGGTGGCCACGGGAGAGGAGCGCCAAGAGAGAAGCAAAATAGCTTTCTCGCTCGGCGGAGGCCGGCGGCAGAGCCTGCGGGGGAGCAGCGGCGCTTCAGTTTTGGGCGGCAAGCTTGGCTGAAGTATATCAGGAGGGAAAGAAACACACAGACACAATTCATCGTCGATTCCCTGGAAAATAGGGGAAACTATGGGAAGTGGGTGGCAAGACAGAAACCTAGAAAATATGGGAAAATATGGGGGATATTTTTTTTTATAGTGTGAATTTATTTGTGTGTCCCAGGGCCCCTTCAGTATAGAGTGAGACGTCAGCAGTTTTTTGTCCAAGGGTTCCCGAAGGCGGCCGCACAATTGCGACGACGAGTGCGACGGCGGTGGCCGCGGCGGTGGCCCGTTCCTGCTGGAGCCATTCTCCACTGTAGTTCGAGGCGTGTGTGACAATCAGCGAACCCTACCGCTAGTGGCGCTGTCGCCGCTGGGGTATCGGACATCCCCAGTGGGGTGCACTTGGCCCAGCTGCAGGCATTCTTCACACTCTGAGCCCCTCTTCCTCTCCAGATCTGATCGGCACGAGTAGGGTTCACATGTGGTTGCCTATCGAGGGTGGTGGATCAAGTGCCATTGTTTTTTCGACGGCGCGTCCCTGCAAGCTTCAGCCAGCTTCTTGGGACCTCTGGCGACCGCCGCGTCCCCTCACACCGCGATGAGCTTCGATGCTCGACGGTCGAGGTTGTCTTGGTTCTACTTCATCCTTGCTCCGTCCAGCTGCATGCGCCGCCCACACCACTTCCGTGTTGCAAGTATTACTGATCCGCGTCTCGAAGGTCACGATCCCTACGATCCCTGGGCCCGAGGCCACTGGCCCTACTTGGAAAGCCATGGATCGGAGATCTCCGGAGTCCTCCTCCACTCTGGGCAAGTACAGTGGAGACACATGCCAAGAAACACCCTGCTTGTCTCCAGGGTGCCCTGGGTTCTTGGGTTTCGATTGTTTTGCAATGGGAAGCGCGACGTTCCCACACCACAAATCGATGGACGTCCTGGGGGTTCAGGGTTGGGTTTCTTGTGGAAGGTTTCTTGTGGTCGGGCCTCCACTGCACTCGCATGCCAGATGCTCTAGAAAGCCTCATGCGGGGCGAAGCAGCCGTGGTGTCCCGGGCTGCACTCCAGCGTCGACAAGGCACATTCGCCGTCTTGGCAATGACCCCCCACCTGCAGGAGTTGAGGTCGCCTTAGCCTGGGGGAGAAGACGACGAGGTGGACAGCGCAATGAGAGAAAGGGACGTCGCCCCGAGGTGCTGGCTAGCAGCGCAGATGTCATTCTCCTGTGGCCCCGAAGGGCTCGGGGCCAGGTGATACTCCGAAAGCCCAGACAACACGAGTTTTCAGCCTCGAGGGGCACACAACATCCCCCCAGTCAGACGATCCCACTTGGAACACGCACGTGGAGATCCAGGATCCCATAGGCGGATCTACCAGGATTTTCTCGGGATGAGCTTTCGGCTGATCTAGGATGTCTCGCGCGGGAGCTCAACAGGTGGGCGGATATCCCGAGCCAGTGGGGGTCAATCTGCCAGGATCCGCGGTGTCGATGTCCCTGGAGGCGGGGACCTTTTGACGCCACCATGGCGGCGGGCAAACCGTGAAGGAACCAACGGCGCCCCCAAGGCGCGAAGGTATTCGCGCTTCGCGGTTCGGCTCCGATTCCTCCTCATCCTCCTCTTCTCCCCTGGGAGGCGGCGCGAGAGCGCGAAGTCATTCGCACTTCGCGCTTCGCGCAGCGCGAAGCGCGAAGTTGGGAGCCCCTGGGGAACGAACGGGAAGGGGGTTGCGAGAACGAGGGAGGGAGGACGAGGGAGCGAGAGGTCGGCCCAGGATTGAGAGGGGGCAGGCCTGCAGTGCGCGCCGCTCCTCGCCGGCGAGATGCCTCGAGGGCGATCGGAGGGCTCGGCGAGCCCGGTCTGGGCTGTCGGGAGAGGGGCCTCTGGTCGGGGGCGGCAAAGAGGGGGGTGATGACTAGGGGGGGTGGATGTCATGGCGGGGGCCATGATCATTCCTCAGATTTCATGGCGCATCTTCTTATGTCATTACGTCCCCAGCCCCCCCCTTGGGCCGCGCACGTGCCGCCGGTCATGATGTGCACCGCCTCCTCTTTGACGCCCCCCTCTTTGGCCCCCCCGACGAGGGCATTCGCTGTTCGATCCAGAGGCGCCAGGACGGCGAGTGTAACTTGTGGAGGCTCTGTGTCCCACTCTGCTGAGGCCTGGGATCGAACCTCCCCATGCTGTTCGTTCGCCGTGCGGGCCCGTCCCAGTTCCGTTCGGACCGCGTGCGACCGCGAGGGGGAGAAGGAACACGGGCCCTCCCCTCCTCCCCTCATTGCGTCACCGCTGCGGCCTCGCAGGGCCAGCCTCCCCCCGGCGCTGCGCCCGCGCAGACAGGTGTCCGACTGGACGGCCTGGGACGAGTGCGACTCGTTCCACGGCCAGGGCCAGCAGCAGCGGCAGCGCCAGGCGTCGTCGCCCTCCCCCACGGCTGCGGGCAGGGAGTGGCCCTCCGCCGGAGCAGCGTCCCGCGAGGGCTGGCCACCGAGCTCGCCTCGCGCTGCGACCGCAGCGGCTTGTGCACACGGGCCTCGCCACTTCCCCCCCCCCCCCCCCGGACGCCGCGCACCTGGGCTCACTCCTTCTCTTAAGTCGGGCGTGTCCCTCTACGGGGGGAAAGTTCAGCAATAGTTTAAACATGGTCAACAAATAATAAACATAGTCAAAGACAGTCAAGGATTAGCCAACACATCGAAAATAGTCAGAAAATTGTCAGGGTTTTTACTATTCTGGCCCATTTGGGGGGCATTCTCTGAATATGTTTGGTTGTTCCCCCCAAAATCTCCCTGTGGGGGGACGCGCCCGACTCAATCCTTCTCGGGCAGCAGAGGCCTCCTCCTCGGGCACGGGCGCCCACGAGCCGGCCCGTGTGCTGCTGCTCCGGGAGGGGGCCTGGGGACTCAGCTCTGAAGGGGGCGGTGCCGCAGCCCCGCTCGAGGATGGGCTGTGCACCGAACCTGCAGGGCGGGCCCCCTTCTCTCAGTTTTCTTGTTTATTCTCTCTCTCTCTCTCTATCTCTCTCTTTTTTTGTTTCTCTCTCTCTCTCTATATATATATATATATCTGCACTCTGTCTCTCTCTCTCTCTGCGCGTTCTCTGTCTCTCTTGTTCTCTCCCTCTCTCTCTCTCTCTCTATGCACTCTCTCTCGCTCTCTCTCTCTCTCTCTCAGCTGTCATTGAGGGGACCTCTTGCTGATCCGCCCCTGTCGCAGCGTGCTTTTGCTGCTGCTTTTCGTCGTCCCCTCGTGGTGCCCAGGGGGACCGGCGCCGGGAGCAAAGACGTCGAGGTTTTGGGTCCTGATCCTCCTTCTCCTCTTTCTCCTTCTCCTCCTCCTTCTCTTCCTCCTTTTTTCCTCCTCCTCATCATACTCCTCGGCTCATGCCATGCAGCCAGACCCTCTGAGTTTTAGCCGGCTCGTGTCCGACTTGGAACACATGATCCTTGGCAGTTGATGTGCCTTGAGGCTATTCGGGTATTTCGGTCGGTCAGTGGCGTGTCAGCCTTTCATGTAGTCCTCCTCCTCCTCCTCCTCCTCCTCCTCCTCCTCCTCCTCCTCCTCCTCCTCCTCCTCTCCATCACCCCCATTCCGTCCTCTACCCTCTCTCCTCTTGCCTTCCTCTGTCTTCCCGTTTTCCTCCGCCTCCCTCTCCTCCATCTCCTCCCTCGTCATGTCTCATCCCTCTTGCGTCCACCCTCTTAGGCGTTGGCTGGCCCCTCCAGGAGCGATCTGCCGGGGAAGCCCAGAGGGCAGGGGTTGAGAGGTGGCCGACGGGAGGCACTCGCGCGCGCGAGGGGCAGCACTCCTAGAACTAGGGGGCTCCTCGGGAGGACCGAGGGGGCCCAGACGCCGGACGCCTCGAGACGAAGGCCAGGCACGCGGACGATCGGCCCGCCGCCCGAATGACCTGTGGTGCAGGCTCACAGGGATCTCCCCTGCACGGGCTTGCGCGCTTGGACATGACCCCCCCCCGCGGCCCCCTGAAGAAGCCGTGCACGAGGGCACCTCCTGCCCAGGGCCGTTCCTGCGTGGAGCCGAACGAGACTGGAAACTCGTCGTCGTCGTCGTCGTCGTCATCCTGGGGTGTCTGCGGCGGCGGCTGCCACGGCGGCGGCGACGTTAGCCATGGCGGCGGCGGCGGCGCGGCGGCGGCAGCGTCGACGAGCCCTCCGCGGCCGCGCCCGAGGCTGGGCGGCGGCGGCGGCGGCGATGGCGGCGGCAGAGGGCGTGCGGCGGCGTGCGGCGACGGCGGCGGCGGGGCTCCTCGGGCGCCGACCCGCGCCCTGGTGCTGCGCCAGGTGGTCCGCACACCGACGGGCCGCGGCAGGGGCTGCCCCCCGGCGCTGGCGGAGACGAGGGGGCGCCGTCCCCGCGTCCCGCCCGTGAGCACTGGGGGTCCCAAGAGCAGAGGTCCTGCAGCAGGGTGGAGGTTTCGGACGAGGTCGACGGCGTGTCGGTTTCGGGCGGGGAATGGTCGGGTGGCGGGTCCCAAGAACCGAAGGTCACAGGGCAGGGTGGGAGTGTTGGTCCAGGTCGACGGCGGGGCAACTTTGGGCGGGAAACTGCTAGGCAGGGGGTCCAAGAGCAGAGGCCCCAGGGTAGGGGCTCAGGTCGACGGCGGCAGAGCGGGGCGGGTGTCGGACCGGGTCGGCGGCGAGGCGACTCCGCGCGGGACATGCTCGCATGGGGACTGGGGGGTCCCTGGAGCCAAGGTCCAGGGGCGGCGGGCTGGGGGCGTCGGACCAGGTCGATGGCGGTGCGGACTCGGGCAGGAGGTCGGCCGGGCGGGGGTGCCCCCAGGGAGCCGGAGGTCCCCCCAGGGCAGGGCGGGAAGGCCGAGCCGGGTGTCGGGTGGGGAGGTGCCCCCCCCGAGCAGGGGTCCCCCGGGGGCAGGGCGGGGGTTCTCCGAGCAGGTCGAGCGGCGGCGGGGCCCACGGCCCAAGGAGCGCCCCAGGACGCCCCCGCTCCAAGAGTCGGGGGTGGACAGACCTCCTACCCTGACACGTCGATTAAGGAATTGGCCGTTTTCGGTTCGCGAGAGGCGTCGCGGCCGTCGTTTTTGCGGGTCCAGGTCCGTCGGTTTCGGTCCCATGCCTTTGTCACTAATGGGAGGTTTACTACAGGGAGGTTTGTCCACCGCCGAAAGAGAGGGCACAAGGGAGAGGCTCCACGTGACGCTTCAGGTTCTCGAGGCCCAGTAGCGCGCCCAGGAACGGGAGGCTCCAAAGAGCAGAAGTCGCCCCAGCCCCATGGGAAAACGTATCGCTCAGTTGGCATGTTCGCCACATTGGTACTCGCAGCGTCCAAGACGGCCCAAGAGGCCCCACACAGCGCCCCCAAGCGGCCCAAGAGGCCGCAGGAGGGCCCTTAAGACAGCCAAAGGAGCCTCCAAGAGGGCCCCAAGACGACCCAAGATGGCCCCAAGTAAACCAAAGAGACCCTCAAGACGGCACTGGAAAGGTCCCCCGCCAGACGTCCCAAGAGCAGAGAGAGCCCAACACGCCCCCACGAAGCACCAAGAAGCGCCCAAGAGGTCCTCAAGAGGCAACAGGATGCCCCAAAGAGGCCCCCAAATGAGCCTCCCAACTGTTTTCAGAAGCTGCCACATATTCCCTTGGAGACTCGCGCTGAGAGCCAAAGCCCCAAAACGGGGTCGGCGGTGCAGCGTAAGCCGGGACCTTTTGGGCCTGGTTGGGGGCCTCTCCTCCTCCTCCTCCTACTCCTCCTCCTCCGCCTCCTCCGCCTCCTCCTCCTCCTCCTCCTCCGCCTCCTCCGCCTCCCTCCTCCTCCCTCAGTCGTACGCTCTTGGGCACTCTTGTTGGGGGCCTGGTAGGCCGTCTGGGGACCCTCTTGCGGGCCTCCCGGGGACTCCGGCCAGCCTTGCGCACCGGCCAGCCAACCCTCTGGCACGCTGTGCGCGCTTTCCGTCATCCGCCCCGCTCGGTTGACAGAGAGCTTTCAACGACCGAAGCAGTGTCGAATCTTGCCCCAAGACGGCATTTAAGAACACCGAGAAGCCCAAAGCCATTCCAGAAAGGATGCGTCAGCCCCCGAGAAACAATCGAGGCACTCCGAAAGATCTGTGGACGGACGATTGTCGGGCCGTGTATCCCGCGAAGCGGCGTTTATGACGTCGGTGAGCTCGGCACGCGAAATCGCACCAGCCCCTTCGGACGGAAGTGGTCCAGATAATGTCCTCTTCCTGCTCCTTTTTGCCTGGGGGGGAGCACCCCTCCGTCTGTCCCATCCCCCAGGGCCTAGGGAGGGGGTGGCCGCGGGTCTTTGGAGCTTCCAGGATGGCCCGAGATCGCCCCGAGAGAGCTTCAGAGAGCACAAGATGACCTCCAAGAGAGTTCAAGATAGTGCAAGATCGCTCTGGATGACGTCCAGCATGTTTCAAGAGGCCCATGACGTGGTCGTGGTCCCCCCCCGATGCCTCGAAGAAGCCATCCTCCTCCACCTCCTGAACATGCATGTTGTTAGCCTCCTCGCCTTTTCGCTTCCGATGGGCTTCTGAGGTATATGGCCCAGGAGGGCCCCAAGAGGGGGCCCACGACGGCTGCAGGACGGACCCAAAAGAGCCCAAGAGCGCCCAAGAGAGCG
This sequence comes from Prorocentrum cordatum, assembly GCA_963575745.1. Classification (NCBI taxonomy): domain Eukaryota; class Dinophyceae; order Prorocentrales; family Prorocentraceae; genus Prorocentrum; species Prorocentrum cordatum. The sequence goes on from CAUYUJ010004224.1 coordinate 643,825, forward strand.
CCAAGAGGCGCCGGCAGGCAGGCCCCGGGATGGCACCTGGAGGGCATGCAAGGCCCCCAGGGAAAACCCCAAGGTGGCCGCAAGACACGCCCAAGGTGCCCCGGGAGGCCCCCAAGAGGCCCCCAGGCAGCCCCCGCGACTGCCAAGAGGCCCCCAGGACGCCCGAAGCGGCCTCCAAGAAGCCCACGAGAGGCGTCCCAGGAAACTCCGAGAGGCATCCAGGAGACCTTTGGCCCTTTTATTCGCGATCCTCTTCCTCCTCATCCGGATTGCTCCTCCTCCACCTCCTCCTCCTCCTACTCATCATCGTTTTCCTTCTCCTCCCCCCGTCCTCAATATCTTGCTCCATCCTCCTCTTCCTCCTTCGAAAGATGTCGGCTGCCTCCCTCCTTGCTCCTTCGCTTCCTTGATCACCTTTATTCGCCTGGGCATCGTTGAACGTCGCAGAAGCCTTTTGAGCCTCTGTGATATCTTGGGCCGTCTTGGGTCGATCTTTCTTCGGCGGCTCGGAAGCATCCCGGGGCCATCTTGGGCTCTCTTGGTGCCGTTTTGGTTGTCTTGGCGGCGTCTTGGGATCGTTTCAGAGGCACTCTTCGGCACGTCCGTCTTAGAGGCCATATGGAGCGTCTCGGAGCCCGGGCGGCCAAGGGAAACGCCACAGATTGTGTGGAACTTCGCGCGAAGTGTGTGAAACTCCTCCCAGCGGTCTGTGGAAGTCCCCCTGGGGTGTGTCAAACCTCCTGGAGATTCATGAAACCCCGGGACCCCCTTACCGTGGTTTGTGGAACCCTTGTCATTGGGTTTGTGGAGCGAAAGCCTTTGTAGAAGGAGGCCTGTTCCATAAGGGCTCATGGTACAGGCGGTGGTAGGGGCCCCCAGGTGGAAAAAGAGCTTGGAACTGGCGGTCCTCCTGGAGCTTTACTGCCGCGGCTGACGAGCAAACCATTCACAGGCCTTCCACAAGACCGCGAGGTCAGTCAGCGCAGGACGGCAGGTCAGATCAGATGGCCCCAATGGGAAACCACGGCGCAGGTCATGGCAGGTCAGCGCATGTTAGCGCGGGCTTGGACGGGGAAAGAGCGCAGGCTGACCCGCGGGCGGACCTGCGCTGACCAGCGCTGACCCGCGCTGACATGCGCTGCCCTGCGCTGACCCGGGCTACCCTGCGCTGACCTTCGCTGACCCACGCGTCCAGGGGGGACGCGTGACCTGCGCTAACATACGCTGGTCTTCGTGACCTGCGCTGACCTTCGCTATCGTTTGACCGATCCCCATCCCCATCCCCATCCCCTTCGAGACGCCCACACCACCCCAGTTGGGGAAAGACCCCTCGAAACCCGAAGGCAACGACCTATATCCCCATCTAGGGGGGTAAATCGGCCAGTGGGGCCCAGGCCACGCCGCTGGGGATGAGGATCGGTTAAACGATATCCAGACCTGCGCTGACCTGCGCAGGTGACATCGCAGGGTTGAATGCGGATACCCTGCGAATAGCCCATGGGCGGGCATTACACGTATCCCTCCCTGAGCCTCGCCGAAGACATGGGCAATCGGCGTCCTTGGCACGGCGATTGACCTGTATCGGCGCCTCCGACGTTGCACTTCCTTGCCGCCCTGGCTTCCCGTCCCGGCGTTCGGCGAGGAGTGAAGCAGGGAATCGGAAGCCTTGAGACGGGGGTCGCTGCAAACGGCGGTCGTCAGCCAGAGCGCCTGATCGTGCCGGATCCTGCAGAGCCAGGGGTGCACTGCTCCGGGCTTGCGTGCAGGATCCTGCAAAGCCCGACCGGCCCGGGTCTGGATTGGTGGGGGTCCGTAGATCCCCGAACGCCGTCCCGTGCCGCGCTTCCTCCTCCCGTCTAGGGCTACCCGTCCCGATGTGTACGCCGAGAGGTGCGCATCCGAAGGAGACGCACACGTGAGCCCGAGGAGGAGGAGACGGACGGAGAGCCGAACTGGGCGAAAGGAGGCGACGAAGCATGGCATACACATAATTACGCTACCGAGGAGCCCCACATACTTAAATTATAGCTGGAGTGATGATTGTTGAAGTGAAGCATGTGAGAATGATGTTGGTGGCCGTTCCCTGCGCAACCCCAATGGTGTCGAAAAGGTGCCACGCCTGCTAGGCTTTGCGACAGTGTCGTGGATAGCGGCCGCGCTGAGACACCACCCCCTGCGCACCCCCTTATGGTCTCCAGAAAGTGCCACGCCTGCCAGGCTTTGCGACATTGTCGTGGACAGCGGTTGCGCCTGAGAGACCACCCCCTTGCGCACCCCATATGGTGTCGTGAAACTGCAACGCCTGCTAGACTTTACGACAGCGTCGTGGATAGCGGCCGCGCTGAGAGACCACCCCCTGCGCACCCCCTATGGTTTCGAGAAAGTGCCTCTCCTGCTAGGCTTTGCGACAGTGTCGTGGACAGCGGCGGCGCCTGAGAGACCACCCCCTGCGCATCCCCCTGTGGTGTCCAGAAAGTGCCACGCCTGCTAGGCTTTGCGACAGCGTCGTGGACAGCGGCCGCGCTGAGAGACCACCCCCTTCGCACCCCCCAATGGTGTCCAGAAAGAGCCACGCCTGCTGGGCTTTGCGACAGCGTCGTGGATAGCGGCCGCGCCTGAGAAACCACCCCCTGCGCACCCCCACCATGGTGTCCAGAAAGTGCCACGCCTGCTGGGCTTTGCGACACTGTCGTGGATAGCGGCCGCGCTGAGAGACCACCCCCTACGCACCCCCTACGGTGTCCAGAAAGTGCCACGCCTGCCAGGCTTTGAGATGGCGTCGCGGTTAGCGGCCTCACTGAAAGACCACCCACCCCCTTACGCACCCCCATATGGTGTCGTGAAGCGGCCACGCCTGCTAGGCTTTGCGACAGTGTCGTGGATAGCGGCCGTGCTGAGAGACCCCCCCTGCGCACCCCTGTGTTGTCGTGAAGCTACCACGCCTGCCAGGCTTTGCGACACTGTCGTCGGCAGCGGTTGCGCCTGAAAGACCACCCACCTGCGCACCCCCAATGGTGTCGAGAAAGTGCCTCGCCTGCTAGGCTTTGCGACAGCGTCGTGGACAGCGGTTGCGCCTGAGAGAACACCCCCTGCGCACCCCCTATGGTATCCAGTTCCACGCCTGCTAGGCTTTGCGGCACTGTCGTGGATAGCGGCGTTGCTGAGAGACCACCCCCTGCCTTTCTTCCAGAGAGTGCCCTCTGCTAGGCTTTGCGACAGTGTCGTGGATAGCGGCCGCGCTGAGAGACCACGCCATGCGCACCCCCTACGGTGTCGAGGCAGTGCAACGTCTGCTAGGCTTTGCGACAGTGTCGTGGATATCGGCCGCGCTAAGAGACCACCTCCTGCGCACCCCCTGTGGTGTCCAGAAAGCGCCTCGTTGTGCTGTGCTGTGCAGTGCTGTGCTGTGCTGTGTTGAGCTGTGCTGTGCTGAGGTGCTGCGCTGTGCTTCGCAGTGCTGTGCTTAGCTGGGCTATGCTGAGCTGTGCTGTGCTGTGCTGTTCTGAGCTGGGCTGTGCTCAGCAGTGCTGTGATGTGCTGTGCTATGCTGTGCTGTGTACGAGCTGTGTGTCAATGTGCTGTGTGCTGTGCTGAGCTGTGCTGTGCTGTTCTGCGCTGCGCTGCGCTTCGCTGTGCTGCGGAGAGGAAGGGAGGAGGGGGGGAAGGAGACGGGAGGGGAGGTGTGTGTGTGTGTGCGGGAGACGCGGGTGCGACGCGGCAAGAATGAAAACCATCACCCCACGAAACATGTGGGGAACAACTCGGAGGTCCTCGCGGATTTCTCGGATCCGCTGGAGCCCCTCTGGCGCCGCCCCTGGCGCGCTCCGCGCGCCAGGGAGGGGGGTCCGGCGCCGATCCGAGATCTGCGCGGACCACGGAGTTTTTATGCTTATGTCATTCTTCGTTCCGCTAGAAAGGGGAGGGGACAGGGAAAGGAGGGGGCTACGACAGCTGCTGCGTCGGCACCGCCGCCGGGCGTGTTCCTTTGGATCTCGGCATCGCTCGGCCGTGTGTTTTTTGTGCTCGGCGAGGACCCTCGAGGAGCATCCTGGATCATCGGGCCACAAATGCAGGCGCGAAACCGACGGGGCATGGACGTCCGAGCGATGTCAAGGGGTGCGTTGGCCCATCCGGCGCCGGGAGGCGCCGGGAAGAGCAGCTACGCGAGGCGGTTCGCTGGGCCGCTCCTGCACCGACTTCCCCTTTGGTCCGAGGCAAGAGAGGGACGAAATGCAGTGGGAGGGACGTGAGCTGGTTCGCTGGGCCGCTCCTGCACGAACTCCCCCTTTGGTCCGAGGCAAGAGAGGGACGAAGTGCAGTGGGAGGGGAGCAGGAGTCGGAGAAGGCATCATGTTGTCTGTTGCGTGCCTCCAGGCCTCCAGGCCTCCAGGGAGGCCCTCGTCCCCACGGCAGGCTTCGCCTGGAGGTCTTCGTCACAGCGTGCCCGCTCCGTGGGAGAGACGCCGCGCAAGACACATTTTTGTTTATGCTGTGCTCGGAGTTCTCGGGTCGGCGCTGGAGGCCCTGGAAACGGCATGGCCTTTGCTTCACATGTTCAAAGCCTTGCTTCTTGATTCTTGATTGTGAACGGCAGTGGAGCGCCCGTGGAAGAGAGCCCAGTCTTGAACCGAGCAGTGCTCAGCCCAGAGACAGAACCGAGGAGTGGAACGAGAGCAGTTGCCGAAGCTTAACACGGAGGCTCTCATGAACGGCTCCTCCTCCCCCTCCTCCTCCTCTTCCTCCTTGCCCCCCTCCTCCTTCTTCTCCTTCCCCTTCTCCTCCCCCTCGTCCTCTTTCTCTCCTCCTCCTCCTCTCCTCCTCCCTCCCCCCCCCTCCTCCTCCTCCTCCTCCTCCTCCTCCTCCTCCTCCTCCTCCTACTACTACTACTACTACTACTACTACTACTACTACTACTACTACTACTACTCCCCCCTCGTCCTCCTCCTCCTCCTCTTCCTCCTCCTCCTCCTCCTCCGCCCCTGGGCGGGGCGGTCTCACGCATATGATGTGGCCGCCCCGCGCCTGGCCGCACCGTCATAACTGCCTGGCGTATACCGGCTCCGCCGGGGCCGCCAGGCCCGCCTCGGCGGATATCGGTGCCGGGGGCGGCGTCCTGGCCGCCCCTGGGGGCTTCCAGGGCCGCTGCCCGGTGCTCGTGGAGAGAACGCATTCAACACACAAACATAAACACACACACACACACTCACACACACATACACAAACAAAACACACACACACACAGAAGGAACATGCCAAACACGTGCGTGTTTTGCGTGTGTGTGTGTGTGTGTGTGTGTGTGTGTGTGTGTGTGTGTTCTCTGCGTGTGTTTTCCTTCCCCTTCAGAGGCGGGCTCACTTCGGCGGGCGCGCCCCAGCCGCGCGCGCCGTCGAGGCGCCCGAAGCCAGGATGGCCTCGACAGGTGCCCAGCTTCCGGTTCCGGGTGGCTCAGCCCCGCGCCCAGTCAGCGGCGCCGTAACAGGTACTCACTAAGGGGTACTTTTGAAAATTGCCGAAAGTTGCCACTTTCGGGCCTCTTTGTGGCATTGCAGCGTTGCCCACATCGGGGAGGGTTAGGTTCGCAGGGTCACTGGCCAAAGTACCCGTTAGTGGAGTCCCCGTTAGAGGGGCGCCGACCCAGGGGTACGAGCCCTCCGTGCCCGGATGCACTCAGGTTCGGGTCCAGTGCACGACCTGTGCGGGCAGATGGCCTCTCGGCGGTCTTTGCCCCTACAGTGAGCGGCTTGAATAAGGAACACCTACTTTCCAAAAGGGGCTCGGTCGTTCCTTCGGCTTGCATGCGTGATTTACAGTTCCTCATGCGTTACTTGTTATTTATCGCTCCTTATGCGCTATTCCTTGGGATAAAAAAAGGGGCTTCGCTCCTTCCTTCTCGTTCCTCGGGTCAGGCCGAGGGCTGCAGGCCTCTGCCCTCCCCACCGGCTCCCCCCATGGCACTCCCAGTGCACCTCGGCGTCGGCTGGAGCAAAAATGCAGGGGCAGCGTCAGGGGGCGAGTGGCCCCCGCGGGGGTACCTCTCCGCTCCGGATGTGGCCCCCGCGTCGCCGCTGGCGGCCCCGTGGCCCCCACGGCGCCCAGGGCCGTGCGGACTCGCATCGCCGGGTCCAGGCCGATGTGCCCCCCCCGCCCCCTCGAGCTGGTTCCCCCGGGCGTGTCCCTCTACAGGAGGGATGCTCAAAAATAGTCCGAAGATGCACGGGGGCGACGTTTTCACACTACTTTTTGAGGGGGGGCATTTTGTTTGGTATACCTTTGGGGTACTTTGTTATCTGTCGTACAAAATCCGCCTGTAGGGCGGCATGCCCGACCTAACCCCAGCGTTGCCCCTCACATATCCCCATCCCTATCCCTATCCCTGTGTTTGGTATCGCCTCGCCTCGATGCCGATCTGAAGGATTCCCTCGGCTTCTGAGGGCACATCCCCAAGATTGTCCTCGCTTTTTGCTCGCCCATCTTCAGGGATACGGATACTTTCTATTCGCAGTGAGTTGTCCACTCCACTGCTCGCGCAAACATCCCACCCACCCACCCACCCGCAACTTGATTTGCAAAATCTCTGAAGACCATCTTAGGGGTGGGGATCAGTTCGAGGCTGGTCATAGTCCCCCCCCAGCGTCGCCCCTCACAGGAGGGTCTCGCTCCCCGCTGGAGGCTCCTCCCGGCAGTGCCGGCCGGCTGCGCAGGGCCGAGGATGCGGCGAGCCGAGGGCGTCTGCGTCACTACCACGGGGCCTGGCTGGGGCCACCCCAGCAGGGTCGCCTACGACCCGATTCGATGCGATGTGACTCGGCGGTTGGGGTAAAACAGGGCTAGGATCGGGATAAATTGCTCCAGAGCGTTCCGGAGCGCTCTCAGAGCGTTCCGGAACGCTCTGGAGCGGCCGCGGCGCCCAATACATCCTCCAAACCCGCCGATTCTCAGAGATTTCGAATTATCCCGATCCGATTTTGTCCTGATCTTCGCATCGTTTTATGGGGCCGCGATTCCAAGTCTCGGGAACCTTGAGACGGGGGTCAATGCAAACGGGGGTCAGAAAGAGCGCCCGATCTTGCATCATCCTGCAAGAGCAGGGCCGCTCTGGCCTGGGTTTGGGCGCAGGATCCTGCAGGATCTTGCAGGATCCTTCGCGTTGACCCGGGCTTGGGGTTCAGGATCTTGCAGGATTTTGCAAGGCCTGGCTGACCCGGGTCTGGATTGACCCGGGTCAGAAGATCCCCGAAAGTCGATGCGATCCGGCTCGGTTCACCGGCATCGGCCAGGGCCAGCCGGAAGCGGGGCGCGGCAATGCGATGACGTTATCGATCCGATGCGGGACGATTCGCCGGCGATCCGATCCGCGCTCGGTCCCGATCAGACCCATGTGGTAACTCTCCCATGTGGTGGCCCTCCTCGCTTCGGCCAGAGCAGGGCGTACGTACACATCACGCCAGGGCGCAGGACCGCCCTGGCGAGTCACTGTGGCGGGGCGTAGGGTGCGACCCAAGCCCGCTTGAGCCTCGGCCCCCCCGCAGACCCCTCGCGGGGCTCCTCCTGGCCGGCTTCCCTCGCGGCAAGCCCGCCCCTTGGGCCCGAACCAGGCCTCGAAGAGGCCCAGATAGATCGGGCAGCGGCAACACTGCGGGCACGAAGTGCATCTATACATCCACTGCGTGCTGGCCTCCTGGGGAAGGGACGCCACAAGGCCGAGGCGCAGGGGAGACCTGGACAAACATCGAGCCTCTACGGGGCCAGATGTTTATCTATATATCCACTGCGCCCATGGTTTCTGGGGAAGGGAGCCCGAAACTCCACGACGCAGTGGGTATGGATACAGATCTTGGCCCGCAAACGAGCCAGAAACATCGCGGCCCAGGCGCCCATGTGGGTGGTGTGCCGGCGCCCGCCTCCTGCGCAGGCTGCTGCGGCCTCGCGCGCGAGCGCGCGCGCGCGCGAGGTGCACCGGCGCCGGTGGGCCCGAGGGCGACGGGCACGATTGCGAGGTCGGCGGACTTCCGCGGGGGGGACGACGACGACGACGACGATGCCGGCGCCGACGACGAACACGACGACGACGACGAAATCGACGACGACGACGAGAAAGACGACGACGACGACGAAAAAGACGACGAACAAGACGACGACGACGACGAAAACAACAACGACGACGACGACGACGACGAAAAAGACGACGACGACGACGAAAAAGACGACGACGACGACCAGGGACAAGGAGGGGCACAACGAGGATCGGAGGAGAATTGCCAGCCTGAAGCATGTCATCGAAATGCCGACAGCGGCATATGCATAATTCCTCGGAGGTCCGTGCAGATGTCTTGGATATGCGCCGGGGACCTAATCGGCGGCGCCTCCGGCGCCGCCCCTGGCGCGCGCCGTGCGCTGGGGAGGGGGTCAAGCGGCGATCCAAGAAATTCGCGCGGACGTTGTATAGTGCACGCATGTTGATGTCACTGTTTGTTCCTCTGGGCAAGATGCTGAAGTATGGACCACTTCATGATCCACAGGGGCTCTGGTCCTCTGGCCGCTCCTCAGAGTTATAGTGTAAGCCCATGCCAAGGAACACCCTGCTTGCCTCCAGGGTGCCCTGGGTTTCTCGGGTTTTGATCGTTTTGCCATGGACAGCGTGACGTTCCCACACCAAAAATCAATGGACGTCCTGGGGTCTCAGGGTTGGATTTCGTGTGGAAGGTTTCTTGTGGTCGAGCTCCTACTGTAGCGTTCCTTCACGTAGCACGCTGGCTGTATCCCCATCCCTGTGATCGGCATCACCTTGGCTCGATGCCGATCTTGTGTCTTCTCACAGCTTTGGAAGGATATTTCTCAGATTGGCCATCGTATCGGGCTGGCCGATCTTCACTCCTCCTTAGGGGGAATGACCCTCGCTGCCACGGCTGGATTCGCCTCGTGATCGTGGAAAGAGCGCACCCCAGGAGAGGTCTGAGGAGTAGCCCGTATCTGGTTGCTCCCACCAGGAAATGAGGGGAGTAAGGAGGATGAAAGGGATGAGCAAGCGGCGGAGAATATGTATGGCCATGATGGTGATGATGATGGTGATGGTGATGATGATGCTGCTGCTGATGATGATGATGATGATGATGATTACGATGATGATGATGATGATGATGATGATGATGATGATGATGATGATGATGATGATGATGATGATGATGATGATGATGATGATGATGATGATGATGATCGTGGTGGTGGTGACGATGATTGTGACGATTATGCTGATGATGTTGATGATGGTGTTGATGATGATGGTGGTGGTGACGACGATGATCCTGATAATGATGGTGGAGGTACTGGTGGTGGTGGTGGTGGCGATCATGGTGGTGATGTTGATGGTGATGGAGGTGGTGATGATGATTAGGCGGACGAGGAGGAGGAGAAGGAGGAGGAGGAGGAGAATGAGGAGGATGAGACCGAAGAGGAGGAGGAGCCGGAGGAGCCGGAGGAGGAGGAGGAGGAGGAGGAGGAGGCCCAACGTCGCCTGCATTGGGGTGACATGGGTATGTGGAGCTAGGCTGAATCGAGGAGGCGGAGGTGCCGCAGGAGCATCCGACATGTTGGAGGGTGAGGGGCAGTCCACGGACGCCCCCCCCAGGCGGGGCAACCTGCCGCGCAGATCTCCTCCCTTCTCCCTCCTCTCTCCTTCCTCCTCCCTCCTCCCTCCTCCCTCCTCTCACAAGCGGGGAGCCCGACGACGGACCGACCGGGCTCGAACAGCCGGCAGGCGGCCTCGCGTCATCGACAGCCGCGGGGGCAGTGCCCGAGCAGCCTCGCCCGCAGGGGCGGGGCGAGAGCGCCCTCAGGGGCGGGGCGGGGCGCGGCGCTCGGGACGCCCTGAGACCTGGGCGATCCGCGCCACTGCCCTCGAGGAGGAGGAGGAGGAGGAGGAGGAGGAGGAGGAGGAGGAGGAGGAGGAGGAGGCGTGGGAGGAGGAGGAGGAGGCGTGGGAGGAGGAGGAGGAGGAGGAGGAGGAGGAGGAGGAGGAGGAGGCGAAGGAGTCTCAGGTCCGCGCCCCCTGGCCGACGGTCCAGCCGCCGCGCAGGGCTCACGGGGGGTCCCCGCTCTTGTTGGGGCGCGCCTCGGACCTATCCGGGGGGAGCTGGTGCGTGGCCGGGGCTCGACGTGGACAGAGCAGCCCCATGCGTTCCTGCGTCGCAGCTCGTCCTGGTTGCCGGCACGATGCTTCGGCAGGTCCAGGGCAGGCGGGCGAGGGCCACGAGGGCGCGGCAGCTGCGGTGCAGGCCACGGGCCCGAAACGTGTGGCACCGTGGGGGGTTCGGCCGGGCAGCCACCTCGTGCGTGTGGTCGCGGGGGGTGACATGCATGGGGGTGACGAACAGGGACCTATAGGGGCCCCTTAGGGCCCCCTTTGGAGTCAGCACGGGCCCAAGGGGGGCGCTCAAGGTTGAAGCCGTGGTGTCCTGGACGCCCCCCCGGCCGCGGGCGTCCGCGCGGGAGGCGGGCCTGCACTGCGCACTGGCAGCAGCCAATGCCCACGGCTTGGAAGTGTGGCTGTCCCCTTCGCGTCGGCCATGCTCTCAGCTCGAGGGGGAAAGGAGGAAGTGTTCCCGCTCCAGCGCGAGCCATGCTCCTGGCCCGAATTGGCGCTCTTGCTTTCGCGTGGGCTGCGTTCCTGTGCCCGCCTAGCTGTTGGCCGTACTCCCGCCCAGGTCGAGTGCTCGCTCCAGCTCCGGCGGCATTACGTCCCAGCATGGGCTGGCGCTCCTGCCCAGGCGCTGGACTCATCACCGCTCCAGAGTGCTCGCCGGCTCGAGGTGGTCTAGGGTTTCTCTTGGGAGCCGTTGGGGCCCTGCTGGGTTCCTCTCAGGCCTCAGCTGGGCGCCTTCGGGCGACTTCAATTTTCCTGATGTCCAAAGGGGGCGAAGGCGGCAACGCCACTACCGTTCCAAATCACACATCACACTCCGCGCATGCGCATTCGGGTGAGGGGGGAAGGGTGATGCGTGCCCCCAAACACGGCCCCAACTTGCAGCCGCCACGTGTAGCCCCCAGCGTGTGGCGCCCACCTGTGGGCCCCAAGTTTGCCTCTGAAGTGTGTGTGTGTGTGTGTGTGTGTATGTGTGTGCCTGTGGCTTCGCATGGGCCTGCGCGACTACACGCAAGTGTGCACAGGCACGCGTCCTCTCTTACCTCTTGGTTTTATCCAAGGTGTCGTAGACTCCGCACTTCAAGTTCGAGTCTCACTAGAATATTTGTGCGCGAAGCGCGCGTGGCTTCAGTTTTCAGCAAGCGCGAATGTTTAGACGCATGTCAGAGTGAGGGGGCCGAACGGTCATTCACTGTCCCTGGGTGCGTGGCTGAAGTGGAATTCCGCGGTGCGGATTCTCGTTGTTGTTGTTGTTGTTGTTGTTGTTGTTGTTGTTGTTGTTGTTGTTGTGTTGTTGTTGTTGTTTTGTTGTTGTTGTTGTGTTGTTGTTGTTGTTGTTGTTGTTGTTGGTTGTTGTTGTTGTTGTTGTTGTTGTTGTTGTTGTTGTTTGTTGTCGTCGTCCCACCCGCAACCCGCCCCGCGACCCACCCGCGACCCAACCCGCGACCCACCCCGCGACCCACCCGCGACCCCCCCGCGACCCACCCGCGACCCACCCCGCGACCCACCCCGCGACCCACCCCGCGACCCACCCCGCGACCCACCCCGCGACCCACCCCGCGACCCACCCCGCGACCCACTTCGCGACCCACCCCGCGACCCACCCGCGACCCACCCGCGACCCACCCGCGACACACCCGCGACCCACCCGCGACCCACCCGCGGCCCACCCGCGACCCACCTTCGACCCAAATCACGTTGAAGGTACAAGCCACATTTTTCGGCGCCTGCGGCGGGCATCTTTTGCATTCGTTTCAGGTGGAGAGCCCGCGGCCCATCCGCGACCACGTTCAGGGTACAAACTACATTTTTCGGCGCCTGCGGCGGGCATCTTTTGCATTCGTTCCCGGTGGAGAACCCGCGGCCCACCCGCGACCCAAACCACGTTCAATGTACAAACCAATGTTTGTTGGCGCCTGCGGTGGGCTGCT
>CAUYUJ010004224.1:660894-663394 GCA_963575745.1 Prorocentrum cordatum
TACTACTACTACTACTACTACTACTACTACTACTACTACTACTACTACTACTACTACTACTACTACTACTACAACTGCTACTACTACTACTACTACTACAACTACTACTACTACTACTACTACTACTACTACTACTACTATGACTGCTACTTCGACTACTACTACTACTACTACTACTACTACTACTACTACTACTACTACTCCTATAATTGTGACCACCACTACTTCGCCGCTACGAAAGTTCGGCCAACATTCAACGCCTCCCGTTAGGCGGCGGGGCCCCAGTACAACGTTGGCAGTGGACTCGTTAGGCCGCGGGGCCCCAGTACAATGTTCGGTTGAAGCATTTTTCGCTCCAGTCTCTGGCGGCGCCGCCCTTTCGACATCGAGCCCGCGGGTTTCGAAATCCAGTCGGGCTCGTTTTTGGGAGGAGGTCCTAGGCGAAGGCCACGTTTCGAAATCGAGCCCGAGGTTTTCGAAATCCAGTCGGGCTCGTTGTGGGGAGGAAGTCCTAAGCGAAAGCTGCATTTTCGAGTTTCCGGGTCAGGGCTTTTAGAGATGCTAAACGGCGGTTTCGCTTGATACATCCTCGAAAAAAAAAAAAACGATTTCGAACGATTTCGGAACTTCTGTGTTCGATTTCGAGATGGCGCTCCCGCCTAGGACTTCCGCAGCACTAGAATTCGAAACCTTTCTGCTTCGATTTCGAAATGGCGCTCCCGCACAGGACTTCCTCAAACAGAGAAATCGAAACCTTTCTGCCTCGATTTCGACACGGCGCTCCCGCACAGGACTTACTGCAACATGAAGTTCGGCATTTGTTCCGCTCGAACTCGAAATGGCGCTCCCGCCACGGGGGTACTTGCGTCAAGGTGATTATCGGCGCTCGGCTGCTTATAGGTTCTGTGGTGCTCTCAGGCTTTGGAGTGATGCTCACGGCCGTCGTGGTGCCCGTAACCAATGTGATGCTCAGGCGTTGTTTAGCTGAACAGACAAAACGGGTCAAACTTTCCGTAGCGCCGATGGGCATCTTACGCGGCCGACATGAAGTTTTGACGTTTGGAGTTCGGCATCTTACACGACTGGCATGAAGTTTTGAAGTTTGAAGTTCCACTGGGCATCCTACACGACTGACATGACGTTTTTAAGTCTGAAGTTCCATTGGGCACCTTGCGCGACGGACGTGACGTTTTGGAGTTTGAAGTTCCATGGGCATCTTACACGGCTGACATGCAGTTTTGAAGCTTGAAGTTCTTATGTGACTGGCATGAAGTTTTGAAGTGTGAAGTTCCATGGGCATCTTACACGGCTGACATGAAGTTTTGAAGTTTGAAACTCGTATGTGAATGTAATGAAGTTTTGAAGTTTGAAGTCCGGCATCTTACACGACTGACATGAAGTTTTGAAGTTTAAAGTTCCATTGGGCATCTTGCGCGACTGACATGAAGTTTTGAAGTTTGAAGTTCCACTTTATATCTTACGCGACCGACATGGAGTTTGGAAGCTTGAAATCCCAGGGGCATCTTTTACGACTGACATGAAGTTCTGAAGTTTGAAATTCCACTGCATTTTACACGGCTGACATGAAGTTTTGCAGTTTTGACGTTTGAAGTCCGGCATCTTTCACGACTAACATGAAGTTTTGAAGTTTGAAGTTCCACTGGGCATCTTGCGCAAGGGACGTGACGTTTTGAAGTTTGAAGTTCCACTGGGCATCATACGCGGCTGGCATGGAGTTTTGAAGTTTGAAATTCCATGGGCATCTTACACGACTGGCATGAAGTTTTGAAGTTTGAAGTTCCATTGGGCATACTACGCGACTGACATGAAGTTTTGAAGTTTGAAGTTTCACCTTGCATTTTACGCGACTGACATGGAGTTCGGAGGTTTGAAATCCCAGAGGCATCTTTGACGACTGACATGAAGTCTTGAAGTTTGAAATTCCACTGCATCTTACACGGCTGACATGGAGTTTTGAAGTTTGAAGTTCCACTGGGCATCTTGCGCGACGGACGTGGCGTTTTGGAGTTTGAAGTTCCACTGGGCATCTTACGCGGCTGGCATGTAGTTTTGAAGTTTGAAGTTCTTATGTGACTGACATGAAGTTTTGAAGTTTGAAGTTCGGCATCTTACACGGCTGACATGAAGTTTTGAAGTTTGAAGTTCCACTGGGCATATTACGCGACTGACATGAAGTTTTGAAGTTTGAAGTTCCATTTTGCATATTACGCGACTGACATGGAGTTTGGAAGTTTGAAATCCCAGAGGCATCTTTCACGACTGACATGAAGTTTTGAAGTTTGAAATTCCATTTCGCCGCTACGAAAGTTCGGCCACCATCCAACGCCTCCGGTTTGGCGACGGGGCCCCTTTACAACGTTGACAGTGGGCTCGTGAGGCTGCGGGGCCCCAGCGCAATGTTCGGTTGAAGCATTTTTCGCTCCAGTCTCGGGCGGCGCCGCCCTTTCGAAATCGAGCCCGCGTGTTTCGAAATCCAGTC
>CAUYUJ010004224.1:665894-699628 GCA_963575745.1 Prorocentrum cordatum
TACTACTGCTACTACTATTTGCATTTTTTACCATAGCATTATTCCCATCACTGCGACTTCCACGACTATTATCACGTGTATGAGTTTCTTTCCCCATGCATTCCATTCCCCAAGCAGTGCTTGCACTTAGGTTTGATTACTTGGCTTACACATCTCGGGGCGGGTGGCGGCTTTTGCGGGCGGTGCCGCCCGTCGCCTCCGTCGCCGTCGCCGTCGCCGTCGCCGCCGCTCGGGGCGAATGGTGGCTTTTGCGGGCGGTGCCGCTCGTCGCCGCCGTCGCCGTCGCATTGTTTCTCTACAAACAAATAACCTGCCAAAGGACCGTACCTTATGCAGTTGTGGGTACCGCGATTGTGAATATTTTCTTCGGTGACGCTCCCTATAGGGCCACGAACAGTATGAGGGTGTGCCGAAGACGAGAAGGCGAATTGCGACAGACTGAGCGCTGGTGAGTTTGACCGCGAATGAGTCTGAGTGTGAATGAGACGGTGTGCGAATGAAGCTTCTAGCATGAATACGAGCGCGGCTACGCCTGGTAGTACTCGTGACACTGACTGTGGCCGCCGCAGCAGGGAGCTTCCCCGGGAACCCCGACTGCACCGCCCGCGCGCCGCGACGCCCATGTCGGCAGCCCCTCACGACGATCGCGCCCGCTTCCTTCTCTTTTTGTCCTCCCTTTTTGTAAAGTCCGCGGCCGCGGGCGCAGCAGCGCGGAGTCCCAGCGACGCGCGCGGGACGCCCTGTTCGCGGAACACAGAGAGCTAGGTGGCCGGCTGATAGCGGCAAGGCTCTGGCCGCTCGTCAGAGCGACGCCAGGTTGGCGAGGTGTTGTCGGGCCCCGGAGCTATGACAAAAAGTGGTTACTCCGATCCTCGAGAGGGGTGTTGGGCATTAGATCGATTTCCTTATGGGGCCACGAAGCGTGTGAGGGGTGCGCTGAAACTTGGGATGGGCCGCCATGCGAACCTTGCCATTGGCGCCTACGGTGGAGCTCCCTATGGGGCCACGTTGGGCATTAGCTCGACCTCCTTATGGAACCACGCAACGTGTGAGGGGTTCGCTCCCTTATCCCCCCTTCCCTCCCTCCCCTTCCCGTCCCTAGTCCCTCTCATCCTCTCCCCGATCATCCATCCCGATCGGCCGCCGGAGGCCCGAGTGATGGTTGGAAGCCCGTCTGCGCACAAGCTCGGACGAGGGCAAGTTGAGACAAACGTCGGTCGCCTCTTTGGGTATATTGGGGATTTCTTCGTCGCCACGGCCAAACGCAGCTCGTCGCCACGATCGAACACAGCTCAGGAAACGCATGCTTCTGGACCCTCGAAGATGTCCAGTTTCCTTTTTGAGCGGGTTTGGATGTAGCGGTCGGGCAACTAGGGTTTCACCGCCATTCTCTAAAGTGGTTAGATTCCGAGACCTCCGCAGGGGCGTGGCTCCGCAACTTCAGCGAAGAACGCATCAGAGCGGCGAGCACGAGTCGACATCCAATTCACATTACGTATCATACCAGTGTCAAACGGCACTCTCCGGAGCCAGCGGACCAGATCATGGCTGTGCAATCATCCAACGCGGCCGTTCTCTCGTACGCGGGCGGGTCGAGATCGCGCTCAGGGCCCCCCCCCCGCGCACCCTCTGCGGTACCGAGGAAGTGCTGCGCCTGCCACGCCCCGCGAGCTGGTGACGTATAGAGACCGCGTTCTCGGAACACCCCCTGCGCCCCCCGTGTGGTGCCGAGGACATGCAACCTCTGCCACGCGCCGCGACCACGTGATTGACAGAAACCGTGCTGAATGCTACAGTCGGGGCACTGAGTAAGGAACCCTTTTCGTTGGGGAGGGGCTCGGTGTTCCTTAGTTGTTTTTTGCACTTCGCCTTTGGTGTTGCTTAGGGCTTCGATGGGAAATCGAAGTTAAACTTATGGGAAAAAGGGGGCCTCGTTCCATATTTAGGGTTCCTTAGGTCAACGCCCCTTCTGTATCCCCTGCGCGCCCTCTTCTGGTGTCCAGGGACGTGCCACTCCTGCCACGCCCCGCGGCCTCCTGCCGGGCAGACCCCACGCTCGACCACGACACGCCCCGCTCAGCCCTTGCGGTGGCGAGGCAGGGCCACGCCTGCCACGCCCCCGAGGCCCCGTGACGGACAGAGACCGAGCTCAGGGACCACCCCCTCTGCGCACCCTTGCGGTGTCGAGAGAGTGCCACGCTGCTCACGCCCTGCGAGCGGACGGCGGATCGACGGACAGGGCCCCGCCCTTTGTGGGCCCCGGAAGCGGCAGGGCCGTTTTTCACCGTTTCCAGAAAAATGTCCCTTGAAAATGGAAACGGCAAAAAAACGGCGACCGGAAACGACAAACAAACGGCTCCAGGATTGGAGCCAGAGCCGGAACCAGTCAAAAAACGGCGACGGAACCGGTAAACAAATGGCATCGGAACCAGCAAAAAAACGGCACAACGGAACCGGTAACAAAAACGGCCCTGTCGTTTCCAGGGCCCACCAAGGCCCCACCCCCTGCGCAGACCCTTTGGGGTCCTGTGTTTTTGTCGTGCTGCGCATGCCTCCCGCGCGTGTGCGCGGCTAGCGTGTGCGAAGCATGCGTGAGCATGGCTCGTGTGCGTAGGCTTGACGCGTGCATGAGCGTGGAGGAGGCCTAATGAGGAGGGGCGGGGAGGGGTGTTGGATACGCGGTAGGCCTGTAGGGATACTTCATGGTCGGAGCGCCTCGCGAATTGTTCGGACAGGCGTTTGGGCCCCCTCTCGTGGCGCGCGGAGCGCGCCAGCGCCAGGCTGCGGCGCCAGACGTGCCACCGGGTGGGCCAGCGCAGACCCAATAAATCCGCGCGGACCTCCGAGCGTTTCTGTTTATGCGGGTTGTTGTTTTCGAGGTGCCTCCGCCCAGCTTCCCTGGCGACGCCTCTGGCGCCGCCCTGGCGCTCCCCGCGCGCCACGGACGGGGGGCCAGCCGCCGGTTCAAGAAATCCGCGCGGACCTCCGACAATTGCCGTTTCTTGCGATTTGTGGGGCTTCGAAAGCCTTCGCCCAGCTCCGCTGGCGCCGCCTCTGGCGCCGCCCTGGCGCGCTCCGCGCGCCAGGGAAGGGGGCCCAAGAAATCCGCGCAGACTTCCGAAAGTTGATGCTTACGCCGTATTTGCATAGTCGTCCTGTTGTCGTGGGTTCTTGGTATTATTCCTCTTTATGTCATTATTCGTACTGTCACTATTCTTGCTATTTTTTCATCATTTTGATTGTTTTTCTTCGGATCTGTCCGCTTCTCTTCTCTTTCTTCTATAGCAGCCCGCGAAGAAGGGGACGAGGGCGACGGCGACGATTCAGCTGACGGCAGCGACGGCGGCTGCGGCGACGGCGCCGCGGCGGCCGAAAGGCTCATTACGAAGCTCGCCTCCGACGGGGGCGCGGGCTGCAACCTCGCCCTGTCGCAGATGGCGCCGTGCTCTGGGCTTGACTGCGGCAACGCCACCGGGCTGAACATCTTGAAGGCCTCCTCCGCAGCCCCATTCGATGATCCACGGGACGTGCGTTACAGTCAGGAGCTTTGGCATAGCGTGTCGCTCCGCCAGCTTTTTCTGGCCCCCCGCGCCTCGGTGCCACGCGCTATCCACTTCGCTGTCCGCAGGCGTCCACTTCAGGAGCCTTTCCCGACCTCCTGCCCCGCGGAGCGGAGCGACACGCTATCCACTTGTAAGGCGTAATACTTTCGTCTCGCTGGAGCCACCGGGGCGACACGCCAAGCAAAAATTTCCGACTGTAGGCCGATGTGCGTTTGCCTTTGCGCAGCTCCGTCCACAGCACGCCGCCGGCTCTTTTCGGCCCTCGTCACGCCGCATGCGTCGTGATGGAATGCGTCTGTGGACAAGCACAAATCTGCGTTCACACATGTTTTGAGGATCACAGCCTCCTCCTCCTCCTAATCCCCATCCTCCTCCGCCTCCTCCATGGTTCAGAGTCAGGCGCCGCCTTCCGATGAGATCTCAGGCGCCGTTTTCCAATGCGATGCGGCCCCCCCAGAGGGTCTCGCGGCCTCTGTTCCGCGCCCGTAGAACTTAAGCGCGAGTGCGAGAAAAGCATGTTTTGAGGACCACCCACTCACCCTGCGACACCCCGCCGTCTTGAATGGCCAACAGGTCAGCGGCACTTGGGGCGGACGCCAGCGCGTGTGGTCCGCCGGCGCGCCGCGGAAGGGCAGCGGCACAGTGGACGAGCAGAAGAGGGCGTCCGCGCACGGGGCACGGTCGAGAACAGTTGTGCGGTGGACTGTGGCGCGCAGCTTCCGGCGCGCCCGTGGGGGGCCCCAAGGCAACCGCGCAAGCCGCTGCGGTCGCACCGCGTCGCCGATCGGCGGGGCGCGCCTCGGAAGATCCCTCGGAGCCAGCGGGCAGCCGCGGAGGTCGGCCACTTCGATGCGAACGCCCCGGATGGACACCCCGAAGGCGCCGCGAGAGCAAGCGCTGCCAGGGTCCACCCCGAGGAGGTCGTGCACTGCCGGGCCGTGCCGCGATGACGTCTGAGCAGGTCCGGCGTCATGGCCAAAGCCGCCCTGGGCCGACCCCCCCCCTCGGGAGGCCAGAATATGCTTCATTATGTTTGGATAAATTTGAATAGTAATGAACCCCATTTTGTCGAAAGCAAACTCAAAGATATTCTACCATGTTCGAAGATTTCCAAACCGGACGATATGGGATTTGCGGTGGGATTCGGGCAGGTTGCGCCGTGTATGCGTTGCGGTCGATTTGTCAGCCCTTCTGCGCTCAGACGCGAGTTTCACCCCCGGGCGCCAACGCGAGTTCGAGTCCAATCCCAAAGAAGAGTTGCCCGACCCCCTTGAGGCCAACAGCACCAGGCGGCGAGCCCGAATGGAAGTGAGAAGGGGCGGGCCTTCTCAGAAGGCTTGGAAGTCCCCCAGCCTTCTGAGAAGTTTCCTAAGCCTCCCCCGAAGACACAGAAGACTCATCAGATGGCGCGAGGGCTTCTGAGAAGCCCCGCCGCCTTGCGAGGAGGCCTCCTCCTCACTTCCTCCCCTCGCTCGCCGCCGAGCCACAGGTCACTCCTGTGAAGGGTCACTCCTTGCGGGAAGCCGACTCGGGCACCGACAACAGGAAGTGGGCGGCCAGTGCGAGCTGCCGAAGGAGTAAGCGTAACTCAGGAGGGGGACAACAACACGCAGACACAATGAATCGTCGACCCCCCAGAAAATATGGGAAACTATGGGAGGTGGGGGGGAAGACAAAGACCCAGAAGATATGGAAAACCCGTCCGAGGGTGAAACGCTTTTCGTGTTATGATTTTTCTTGCGGCTGCCGCCACACCTCGCCGTGAAACATGGCGATCGCCTCCTCGCTTGGCACGCAACGTCGTCGGCACGACCATCGCCTTCCATCGTAGGTCGTGAGGCGGCGTGGTGTGTGGTTGTAGATGTGTTCGATTCTGGGGGATCCTGTGATTTGTGCTTACTTGTGTGCCAGATTATGACACAATGAATCGTCGACGCCCCAGAAAATATGGGGAACTATGGGAAGTGGGGGGGAAGCCAAAAACCCATGAGATATGGGAGCATCTGGGGAATGCTGTTATCTGTACCTATGTGTGTGCCCTTGGGCCCCCGCGCTGCGGGCTGCGGCGGCGGCGCCCTCGGGGCTGCCGGAGCCCCCGGCCGCGCGGCGGGAGCGCGCGCCCCGCAAGGCCGGGGCGCGCGGAGGCGCCGGCTTGGCCGCGCCTGCACTGCTTGCTTTTGCTGTTGCTTTCCCTCCTCCTCCCCTCCCCTCCCCTGCTGCTGCCCTCCTCTTCCTGTAGCCCCAGAACATATAGGACACTATGGGAAATGGGGGGGGGACGCCAAACACCCATAAGATATGGAAGCAGTTGGGGAATCCAGTTATCTGTACCTATATGTGTGTGTGTGCCCTTTGGGCCCCCCTTCGGTAACACATCCAGCAGCTGCACGGACGGAGGGCGGCGTGTTGACAACGGCACCCACGACCGGGGACGGTTCCACGAAGCTCCCTCGTAGTGTAAAGTTAAGTCGGGCCTGTCCCTCTTCAGGGGGAATACTTAAAAGTAGTAAAAGAAATCGTTTGGGGACTATTTCTTGACAATTTTTGAATAGTTTGGGGGCATTTGGGGGGTACTTTTATTTGTCGTCCAAAATCCCCCTGGTATGGGGGACATGCCCGACTTAATCGTAGTGTGTGAGGCCTCCAGCTGCGCGTGTGGCGGTCGGATCCTGTTAGATGCAGATCTCGCACCGGAATTTCCCGCTCGTCGCCGCGGCCGGATGCGCTTCGGGATCCTGGTCACGACGCACCCTGGCGAGAGACCCACGGAGCCTCGGTGCCAGCATATGTTCGCTGCCCCAAAACAGCCCGTCTGCCGCCCGCACAAGATCCGCAGACGGAGGGCACGATTTCTTGCGAAACTATTCATCCAGTCGCGCGGGTGAGGGGGCACATTTCGGCAGAGCTTCATCATCTGTGGAACGCACGCGCCCGGTTCGGTGAGACTTGCACCCCCCTGCAGGATCCAGAAACGCTCGCGCCCGTCGCCGCACATTTGCGAGCGCCGCCGATCGCGGGAGCTTCATTCCCGCGAGCAGTGCTGGACGGGCGGCGAAGCCGAGCATGGGTGACCCGCGCTGCGCGTGCACATGCTCCACCACCCGAGAGTAGATGGTGTCGGAGGATCGCGCCGCATCGCCGTTGCATCGGCGATGTGGCTCGATGTGGAGCCCGATGTTCTCCACCCGAACGTCGCCGATACATCGTCGCCGAGCGATCCTCCGACCCTGCCTGCTCGGCCCCCCTTGGGGAGGCCTCTAGTTGCTCCTACCGGGGAGGCCCCGATGGACGGCCCCACTGGCGCTCAGTAGCGCTCCGTAGCCGTTCTGGCTCAGGCGGCGCTGCGCAGACCCGCCGTCGGGCACGCCGGTGGTGCGCGCTCTCGCCGGCGAGCGGGGTCGGCCCTCGGCGGCCATGTCCCGCGCCTTCAAGATGCTGGTGAACGGCCGGCTCGTGGCCGGAGACGGCACCTTCCGGGTGGTCAACCCGTCCACCGGCAGGCCGTTCGCCGAGGCGCCCGCGTGCTCCCAGGCCCAGCTCGAGGCCGCCGTCGCCGCCGCCCGGGCGGCCTTCCCCGCGTGGTCCGCGACGGCCCCGGCCAAGCGCCAGGAGTCCAAGAGCAGAAGCCGCGTAAATAAATAAATAAATAAATAAATAAATACATAAATCTATATATATATATATATATGTATATATATATATATATATCACAGGCAGGCGGTCTACGCAGATGTATCGCATCGGCGCTGGACCCCCCCCTGGCGACGCCTTCGGCGCGGGCGCCGCGCGACCGGGAGGGGGTCCAGCGCCTATTGAAGAACCGCGCGGACCTCGCAGTGTTTTAGGTCGATGTCGCTTTTGAGTTCCTCTGAGGAGACGCTCCTGGCCGCGGGGCGGGCCGTGGAGAGGCTGGCCGAGCCGCTGGCGGAGGTCCTGGTGAGGGAGCAGGGGAAGCCGCTGGCGGCCGCCAGGGGCGAGATCCGGGCGGTGGTTGGCTGCCTGGGCGTCCTGGGCAGGGCCGAGTACGACTTCGAGAGGGTCCTGAAGGACAGCGATCGCGAGCGGATCCTGCAGAGGCGGGTGGCCCTGGGGGTGGTTGGCGGCATCACGCCCTGGAACTTTCCGCCGCTGATGGCGGCCCAGAAGATGGCGGAGGCCCTGGTCACTGGCAACACCCTGGTGCTGAAGCCGTCGCCGTACACGCCGCTGAGCACGCTGATGCTCGGCGAGGCCGTGGCCGACTGTTTCCCGGCCGGCGTGTGCAACATCGTGAGCGGCGGAGACGAGGTTTGGTAGTCCCCAAACGTGGTGGTGACAACACCTGGCGGTGAGTCTCGGGCGATTTGGTGTCACCACCCGGTTTGGGGACTCGTGCGGTTTTCCGAGGATGTCCCGAACACTGGTGGGTCCAGGAGTCACAGAACCCGGTGGTGACCCCGTGTCCCCAAACCCAGCGGTGACCTTTTTGGGGCTTCCAGGTCGCCACCTGGTATCTCACCACCCGGTTTGGGGGTTCCCAAGAGGTGGGTCGCTGGCTGACGGAGCACCCTGACGTTGCTAAGATATCTTTCACGGGTTCCACCAGGACTGGCAAGGCCATTCAGGCCTCGTCCAGCGGCACCCTGAAGCGGCTCACGCTGGAGCTGGGCGGCAACGACGCGGCCGTCGTGTTGCCTGATGCAGATCCCAAGGCCGTGGCCAGGGGCGTCTTTGCGCAGGCCATGGGGAATTCGGGCCAGGTCTGTATCGCTATCAAGCGCTGCTATGTGCACGAGAGCATATTCGACTCGTTCGTGGACGAGCTTACAAATCTGGCCCAGGGAGCCAAAGTTGGCGATGGGTTCGAAGACGGCGTGAAATACGGCCCCATAAACAACGAGATGCAGTTCGAGCGCGTGAAAGGCCTCGTGGAGGATGCGAAGAGGTGCGGCGCGAAGGTGCACGCAGGGGGCGAGGCGCTACCCAGGGAGGGGTATTTCTTCCCGCCGACGATCATCACAGGCGTGGCGGAAGGGACACGCATAGTTGACGAGGAGCAGTTCGGCCCAGTGCTGCCCGTCATGCCCTACAGCGACGTCGACGACGCCGTCAGGCGCGCAAACGCAACCTCCTTCGGGCTCGGAGGCAGCGTCTGGGGAACCGACGTGGAGAGGGCGGCGGAGGTAGCCGGCCGAATCGAGTCTGGCACTGTGTGGGTCAACTCGCACGGGATAATGACGTTCGACGTCCCGTTCGGGGGCGTGAAGCAGAGCGGCATTGGACGGGAGTTGGGCGTAGGCACTCGAAGAACAAACGAAATGGTTGCATAAACACACATTGTCGGACGTCCGCGGGGATTCGTTGGATTTGCACTGGGCCCCCCTGGGCGGCGTCTCCAGCGCCGCCCGTGGCGGGAGGTGTGCCCAGCGCGGATCCAAGAACTCTTGCGCGGACCTTCGAAAGTTTACGTTCAATGCAGTTCGTCGCTCATCCAGGCACGATCGAGGGCCACACCGAGATCAAGATCGTCAGAATTCCGAAGCCAAGAGCGGCGCCCAAGGCGAAGCTGTGAGAGCGCGCGGTGTCCTCGTGTCCTTGCCGCTCTCCCACAAAAAGGTTGCCCAGTGACGCTTTGCTTGTTTTGTGCCATCCCCTCCCAAGCTCAATGGCCTACCTGAGAAGCACGGGAGCAATTCCGTCGAGAGCTTTCGGACAGCGTGTCGCGCCGCTTGTTCTGGTCCACCGCGTTACGGCGCGACACGCCATCCAGTTCGCGGTCCCCAGGCGCCAACGTCTCGAGTTTTCCTGAGCCTCCCGCCCAGCGGAGCGGAGCGACACGCTGTCATGGGTCCTTCTCTACCGAAGCGGGTCCTGGTGGTCCAAGTGATGCAGGTCTCATCGTATGCCTCCTTTCTTTCCCATACATCCTCCCCCATCCAGGGTCCGTCGTTTTGATTCGATCGATCCGACTGGTCCGATTCGATTTTGATGTTGGCCCGCCCGACCCGATTCGATTCCGATGTAGCGACGGTCCGAAGCGGCCCGATGTTTGGATGTCGTAGTTCGATCCGCATTGCCGATTAGATGCTAACTGGTCCTGCCCTCCCTCTTCTTCGGTGGGATGAGGGGCGACGCCACCGCCAGCGGGGCACCTCCAGCGAGGAGGTCCACAGTGCCCCCCCGATTTGGAGGTTTGAGATGTCTCGAGCAGGACGCTGCCGCACAGGGGTACCACACCACCAGGAGGTCGGACGAGAAAAGAGTGCCAATGCGATTGGGGTGTTCGTTCAGGAATGTGCACCGGAGGCTTCAAGTCCCTGGAGGGTTCCTTATCCAATGAGGGTAGCGGTGATATCCATGGCCGATCCACGATTGGAGCTCCACCGGCTTCCAGACCCTGGACTTTCTCATCCAATGGTTCATTATCCAATGCCCTAACCGTGCCGCTACCCTTCCCTCAGTTTGCGCCCGTTTCGGCCTCCTGGGAGGCCCTTAACGCCACGGCTGGATTCGCCTCGATGTTCTCGTCAGAACGCACTGGGAAAGAGGTCCGGGGAGTGGCAGTATCCGTTCATTGCTCCACCATAGGATGACCCAGCCTGGCTCTGGCCACTGGTGGGGGGGTTGCCGTCTTTCTTTGATCCTACGCTGATCCTCACCCCCAACGCTTCCCTTCTTCAGCATGCCTCCTCTTTCCTCTCCCATCCACCTCCTCCTCCTCCTCCTCCTAGCTACGTCTTCTCCTCCTCCTCCTCCTCCTCCTCCTCCCTCAAGGTGTCATTACGTCTGTAGCTTGCGGTGGTTACACGTTACATCTGGGTTGCCAGATGTGCATTTCCCGCTCCCATATATGTAGACGTGCGGGTTTATTCCGAGTCTGCTCTCATAGTTGTTGCTAATGACTATTTTCTTCCTATCTCTGACGGGGTGCGCATTTGATTTCTTTTGGGGAAGGGGAGTGCAGGGGGGTTCGGTATTCCACTTAGGGGATGGTGGTGGTATGGAGCATCGAGGTGACATCGGAGGAGGAGGGGATTGAGGAGTCTGAGGAAGGTGGGGAGGAAGAGGAGAGCAAGGAGAAAGAGAAGAGAGGAGGGTGGTAGGGAGGAGCAGTGCGAGTGGAAGTAGGGCGGAGGAGAGGGGGGGGGGCGAGTGGGATGGAGGCAATGCGGAGAACTCCTCCTTCCTACTCCTTGGGGGAGTTTGAAGGATAGCAGTGGGGAATAGCGAGACAGGAAGATTGAGGCTGGAGGTAGATGGAGGAGAGATGGGGAAGGGGAGGAGGATCATGCGGACAATCTAAGAGGAGGAGGAGAAGGAGCATGGGGAGCCGGAGGAGCCAGGGGAGGAACATAAGGAGAGAGGTAGTGGTGGTGAGGAGGATGTGGGTGAAAGGAGTGGTAGGTGGATCGAAGAGAGTTTTCACGATCCCTTAGAGTATCCGTCTGCCTCCGCAATTCCGCCACTGTGCCAGCGCAGCATTCTGGATGGCAACTGCTCGAAAAGGGAAATGGGCCTGTTGGGGACCTCTTGGGGCAGAATGCCTGGATTCTTGGCTCGTGTTCCCCCACTCTCGAGCCCCTCTTGGGGCCGTCCTGGGGCCCTCTTTGGCAGTCTTGGGCGCCTCGTAGGCCGTCCTCGAGCCCCCGTGGGCCTTCTTCGAGTTCCCTTAGGGGCCTTCTGAGCCGTCTCGGGGGAATCTTGGGAACCTCGTGGGTCGTTTTTTTGAGCGTCTGAAGCTCGAACAGTGTTTTTTTGATCCACGGGTCGAGAGCGAGCCTCTTCCGGTCGAAGCTAAGCGGGCCGCGCACAGCTTTAATTGGCAGAGGAAGGAAAAAAGAAGGCGGGGCCTCACGTCAAGGCCAAGAGAGGGCCAAGCCACGTGATTCGGAAGCTCGAACAGGCCAGAACCCCAAACAGTTGAAACAACTACGGAACATCAATTATTGTTGGGGGCCTCTTGGGTGCCTCTTGTGGCCCTCTTGGGGCGGACGGCTCGAATTGTCGGTTCGTGTTCACCATCTTGTGATGAGTTCTCAAGTGGCTGCTTCTGGGGGGGCATTTACTATAAACCTCCCCCCTCCAGCCCTCGCCCCAGCCCCCCCCCCGCCGCCAGGTGCGTTCACCTCTCACCTCTCCCCCCTCGGGGAAGGGCCTTTCTCTACCCCCCTGCGGCACAGAACCACTCGCCCTCCCTCCCTGCTTCCCTCCCTCCCTCCGTCCCCCCCCTCCCGCCCTCCCCTTCCCCCCTCCCTCCCCTCCCTCCCTCCCTCCTTCCCTCCGTCCCTCCCTCCCCCCCCCTTCCCTCCCTTCCTCCTCCCCCTCCCTCCCTCCCTCCCTCCCTCCCTCCCTCCTTCCCCTCCTCTCCCCCCCCTCCTTCCCTCCCGCCCCCCCCTCTCGCGCGGAAGTGTTTTTGCCCAGTGCGGCCTGGGCGCCTGGTTTCGATCGCCCCCCGCCCCCATTGAGTTGCGGTTCCTGGAGGGGGTCGAAGGGCGTTATTTTCCACGTGCGAGGGGGGGTCTGGCAGGAAGGGAAGGGAGGCTGGGGACAAAGGCGGCGACCGCAAATCAATGGGGGCAAGGTGCCATTGGAACCAGGCGGGGGGGGCGCGGGGGCGCAGCGCCGCAATCGGGCGCCGCCGCGGTCAGCGCGCTGGCTCAGGAGCTACGCTCCCAGCCACCGCGCCCTGATGGGAGGAATGAGGGATAGGGAGATGGGGGGAACTGGAGGACAGAGGAAGCCGAGGAGGGATTAGGCATAGGGGACTGGATGGGGAGGGGAGGATGCGAGAAAAGCTACGGGTAGACGGAGGAAGCAGGGGGAGAGAGGAGGGAAAATGGAGGAAAGGAGAGGACGGGGGGGGAACGCCAGGGAAGGACATAGCGGGAGCGCAGAGAGAGGGTGCGAGGGTGGGAAAGAAGGGGCAAACAATGGTAGCTTTTTCTGCTCTCTGCCCCGCGGCGCCCCCGAGGAGCCGAGCCCCCTCGGCCGCGTCGGGAGCGGGTTCGGGAATCCTCGGTCCTCGTCCTCCTATGCCTCCTCCCTCCTTTGCCTCATCCCTCCTCTCCTCCCCTCCATTCCCCTATGCCTCATCCCTCCATTCTCCATTCCCCTATGCCTCATCCCTCCCTCGATTCCCGAACCCAGGAGGAGAGGGATGCCTGCCAGGAGGAATCCCGTCCTGCCGATCGCGGCGTCGCCGGAGTCAGGGGGGGAGGGGGGCAGGGGGCCGCGATGGCGCCGGCCCCGGCCGTCGTTCAGATGGCTCGCCGCGCCCCTGGGTTCAGGACCCCCCCTCCCCGACGTGGAGGATGAAGAGAAGGAGTCGAGGGTGCAGTGGAGGAGGGGGGCAATCGGGAGGAGGAGGAGGGGGAAGAGGATGAGGAAGGGGCGGGGGAGGGCGATGATGAGGAGGATGAGGTATCTTCTCTGTTGTGACACCTCTGGTAGTTTGATCTATTAGCCAAGTGTAGTCTACTTTGTTGTATAGTCTCCCTCTTCCCTTCTTTTTTCTACTCTACCTGCTCTGCCCTACTCTTGACTCTTCTCTACTCTTACCTTACTCTGCTCTTTACCTGCTTCATCCTACTTGTCTCTACTCTTACTCTACTTTTCTGCTTGCTCTCTCCTTTCTCTCTACCTGCTCTACCCCAGTCTTCTCCTACTTTCTACTCCTGATCGATCAACCCTGGGCGATTATCCGCGGAAGGTTGGGGCGAGTAGTTATGGCGAGAGCGCAGGCGAGTTGGGGCGAGAGTCCAAACGACGAAGAGGAGGGTGAGAGCGCGCGGTGAGAGTTCAGGAGTTCAGGCGACGAAGAGGGGGAGGCAGGAGGAGGGGCGAGGAAGGGGACTTCCCCATCACCCCCTTCCCCCCCTCCTTCCCCATCCGCGGCGCAGGAGGGGGGGGGGGGGGGGGGGGGGGGGGGGGGGAGGAGAGGGGATGCGAGGGCGGGGCCCAGGTGCCAGGTGAGCAGCGGGGGAGGCAGGACGAGGAGGAGAAGGGTGACGATGAGGAGGAGGAGGAGGGAGGAGGAGGAGGAGGAGGATGGGGAGGAGGAGGAGGAGGAGTAGGAGGAGGAGAAGGGGAAGGAGGAGGAGGAGGAGGAGGCAGGGGAAGGATCTTACTTATCAGATCAGGGTGGAGCGGCGAGTCGAGGGAGTTGACTGAGTTGACGGGCCCTCTCAGGAGCACCTCGCGCGACATGTGCAAGGTCTCGAAGGAGGAGAAGGAGGCCCGCAGGTGCAAGTGCGCCAACGCCGTCGCTCGCGACGGTCGCGTGGCGAACCCGCACCCTCCCACGATCTCCTTCAAGGCCGCTGGTGGGGATTGGGTGCTGCTGGAGAGAGGGGGAAGGGAGGGCGGAGGGCATGATGGTGATGATGATGAGGATGATGCGGATGATAGCGATGATGCTGACGACGATGATGATGATTATGATGATGATGATGATGATGGTGATGATGATGATGCTGATGATGATGGTGATGATGATGATGATGATAATGATTATAATGATGATGATGATGATGATGATGATGGTAGGGGTGATGATGCGGATGATGGTGATGGTGATGATGATGGTGGTTCTGGTCATGATGATGGTGACGATGATAGTAGTGGTGATGTTGTGGCGACGACGAATGCGACGATGACGACCACGGTACCACGATTACGAATATGACAATGTCAATGGCGATGATGACGATGATGAGGAGGAGGAGGGGAGGTGAGGAGGAGGGGGAGGGGGAGGGGGCGGAGGAGGAGGAGGAGGCGGCGGAGGAGGAGGGGGAGGGGGGCAGACTCGATTCGATCTCGCCTCCCTCAGCGCTGGATGCCTGGCCATTCCCTTCGCCCCTCATACCCCCCCTTGCATTCTCCTGTAGGTCTTCTTCCGATCCCTCCTCCACCCCCATCCTCATCCTCAGCCTACTCCCTCCCCTCTCCCCCTTCCCCCTTCCCCCTCCTCCTCCTCCGCCTTCTCCTCCTCCTCCTCCCGCTGGCCCCGTTGCGCCCTGCTTTGACGACCACTTTCCAATTGCCGCCGCGCGCCCTCCCCACGCCGCGCTGTCAGGCTGAGGATTCCGAGGATTCCGGCCATGTGCGCGTGGAGTTCTACTGCGGCTGGGCCAATGGGGACATGCAGCGGGTGCATCACATCCTCGGGCGACTCGGGCGCCTGCCTAGAAATCGGAGAGGGAACGCGCGGGGGAGGGGTTCGACGAGGGTTGAGGGAGATGGGAGTCGGATGGGGGCATGGGCCAAGGATAGGGGGGCGGGGGAACATTGGGGGCACCTCTGGGGATCGCGGCATCTCGATCATCCTCCACCTCTGCCCCCCCTCGTCCCCAACGTCATCATCGCCGTCGTCGTCGCCGTCGTCGCATCGTCAGCGCGTTATTCGGGGTGTTCTTAGTTCTTCGTCACCATGATCGTCGCAGCCGCCTCCCTCTTCGCGCCCTCTCCGCCTCTCCGCCCCCGCGGGCCAGACGAGAGCAGGGGGCAGAGGGGTTGCTCCTAGGGGTTTCACGCTGGAGGAGGAGGGGGGGAGGAGGGGGAGGGGGAGGAGGACTCCTCCTCCTCCTGAGGAGGAGGGGGGGGGAGGAGGAGGGGGGGAGGAGGAGGGGGAGTTCCTGAATCCACGCCAGGCCAGGATCTCGGGGCTCGGATTGCGCTCTGGGGGGGGGGGGGGGGGGGGGGGGAAGGGGGGGGGGGGGGGGAAGACAGGGGGGATCTGCGGAGAAGGGGGGGGGCTGGGCGTGGCGCCGCCGCGCCGCCATGGGACGCTGGGTTAGAACGATGGGCAGGGGGTCGGTAGCAGAGGCAGGGGGGGAGGAGGTGGGGGGCGTCGCGGGAAAGACTAGGGCGATAATGCCTCTAGGGACACGGTCGAGCTGGCCCTCAAGAACGGCGGCTTCGACGACAAGCGCGTGCGCCCCCAGCACCAAGGCTGATGCGCTGGGAGGGCGGGCGGGCGGGGGTGGGCGCAGACTTCACCCCTGAAGTTTGGGCTGGTAGGGACTTGCACTTGGGGTCCGCTGGGGTCCGTAACATGCTGCTTGGTCCACTGCGTGGTCCTCCGCTTCCTCCTCCACTTCTGTCACTTCTGTCTCATACCTGCGCTCATCCTTCCTTTTCCCCTTCTCCTCGCCCGCCCTCCCTCCTCCCCTCGCTCCCTCCTCGGACATCCTCCTCCTCCTCCTCCTCCTCCTCCTCCTCTTCCCTGCTTTATCTTATCCCTCTCATCTCCGTTGCGCCTGTCCCACTTCTCTCTCCGACAATCGCGGCCCATCCATCCTCGCCTGCTCGTGCTCGCCCATCCGCGCCCCCGCCCGCCCCCTTCCAGGCAGCATCGTCGGCGTGGGCAAGAACAGGTTCGGGAACCTCTACAAGCACACTGAGGCGCCTGGGGGCGGGGCGCGGAACAGACGTCGAGGGGGGGGGGCGGGCGGGGAGGTGCAGGGGCAGAAGTCATGGAGTCATGGAGGGGACGGGGAGGTCGGATGAAGCCGCTGTGGGCGGGATGCCGAGAGGGGGTGATTGGGTGGCCGGATGAGCGGAGAGACCGCGAGAGGCTTCTGGATGACTCATCCAGTGGATGAGAGATGGGGCCAGGGATGAGGATTGGGGGATGAGAGGGGTAAGGGGGCGCCGACGGGGGACGGGGAATGTGGGGCGGGATGGGCAATTGGGCGGGCCTCTGCTCCCTCGTGCGGCGCGCCCCCCGAGATCCTTGCCCCGTGGGCCAACTCGATCCTGGACCACGCCCGGATTGGCGAGCTCTGGAAGATGTACGACCGCCACCCCGAGGAGTTCGACGACGACGGCTGCGTCGTGAAGTCGGGCCCCAAGGTGTGCGTTTCTTTCTTTTCCCCCATTACTGGCCCACCCCCGCCCCCGCCCCGCCTCGACTCTCCGCCCCCCGCCCCCCCCGCCCAGCCATGCTCTCGCCAGAGTTGGGCGGGGGCGCAGGGGCGCAGAGGGCGGGGGGGGGATAGGGTAGGGCGGGGGGGATCTACATCTACACGCATATACATACATGGACATATGTGTATACATGTGTGTGGACATAGGACATATATATATATGGCTAGTGTGTATATATATATGTATATATATATATACACACGCACGTGGTGGTGCGTGAGTGCATGCGCATATCCAGGCAGATAGGTACGAGGGGGTCACATGCGCAACCATATATAGTGAGCAATGGAGGGAACAGTGCATACTCGCATACGTACATGTGTGTATGCATATGTGTGCGTATGTGTAGCGTGGCTGCACACGCGCGCGCAGCGCGGCAGACGGTCGAGTCGAGGGAGGGGAATCGATGCAGATATTCACTATTGCGTGTGTACATAATATCTACATATATATTTATATATATATGAAAACACGTGGCGATGTCCGATGGCGGAGAGAGGGCGAGAGCGGAGTGCGCGTCCATGTGCGAAGGGTGAATGAGAGGAAGGTGGGAGCTACCCGCGGATGTATTTGCACTGATATCGGACTGGGGTGAGAAGGGGCTGAGGGAGTGACGGTGCCCCCGACCTGGCAGGCCCTTCCCAATGGACATGTTCCAGATCCCGCCCTGCCCGAGTTCGCGCGCAGGTTCTTCGGCCCAGATGCCTGCTCCGATCGGCATGTGACCGATCGACCGATCGAGGGGGCAGGCAGCGAATGGGGGCGGCGAGGGGGATGTGGGGAAGGGGGGGGGCAGTGCCGCGCCCAGCGGCGGCGAACGGGGCGACAAAGCCCCCCCATCCTCCCACCTCGCTCACTCCGATCACTCCCCCCCCGCGCTTCGCCCCCCCGCCCTCGTCACTTCGTCCTCTCGCGCGCCCTCCCCTTCCCGACGTTTCGACGTCTCTCCCTGCCCTCTCACCCTCCTCCTTGCGTTCTTCCGCTTTCCCCTTATCTCCCCGCGGCGTCTGATTTCCACCCGAGCCACTCCTCCCTTGCGCGTCTCCCTTCCGAGGAGGGCAGGCGCCCCAGGGGCCCGAGGATGAGGTGGGAGTTGTCAGGGAGGAGGCGGGGTCGGTCCGAGGCCGGTCACCTGCTTCGCGGGCGTCGACTACATGTCCGCAGCCCCGTGGCCGGAGGAGAAGGGGGGGCAGCGCCCGCCTCCGCCAGCCGTCGCCCGCGAGCTGCACGCGCCGTCCTGCGCGATCCTGCGCGAGGACCCCACGGGCGGCGGGGCGACGGAGGATAGGCGGATGAGGCTATCGCGGCTGTCGCGGGAGACGGGGATGGACGGGGCTTCTTGATATCGAACGCGGGGAGAGGCTGGGAGGGCACTGGACTTGGAGTTGTAATGGACAGGGTCAGGGGGAGAGAGGAAGAATCGGGGGGGATGGCGAGGGGTGGGAAGGACACGGACGACGGCAACATGGCACGGAAGGAGGAGCATGCAATATGTTGGGGGAGAGGGGTGCGATCAGTAAGGGATGTTGTTGGGAACGGGGTGTTGTGGAATAGCAATTGGACGGACTTGATCAGGACTGTAAGACCATCGGCTGCGTCAAGTGCGAGTACTGCGCTCTGCACAAGGCGGGCCATGGGGGGATGGGTGGCACGGCATGGAGCGATTGCATAATGGATGCGTGACTAAGCGGGGTCGTTGAGAGCAGCGGCGGCGTAGCCCGCGGAGGGAGCTCTGGGCGTTAGGGCGTGTGTCAGCATCGCAGGTAAATCCTGAGGGTTTGCCTTGTCCCCCTGTCCCTCCTCCTCCTGCGTGTTCCTCCTCCTCCTCCACCTTCTCCTCCTACTGCTCCTCCCCCTCATATTCCTCGCCTTCTCCTGGCAGGCTGGCCTGGGGGGGGGGGTCGCATGTCCCCATCCTCCTCCCTTCTCCTCTTCCTCCGCCCCCTCCTCGCCCTCCTCCTTCCCCCCTCCTCTTCCACCGCCCCCTGGAGGGTGAGCAGGCAACGAGGGCGGATATGATGAGGGTGAGGAGGGTGAAGAATGAGGGGCGAGAAGGAGGATGAGGATGAGGGGGGTAAAGGAGGAGGGCGAGACGGAGGATGGGGAGGGCGAGCACGAGGAGGAGTAGGATGGGGGTGCAGGAGGGCGGGGGGCGGGCGAGGAGGACGGGTGGGCAGGGGGCTCAGGCGACATAGGGAAGGAGGGCGCAGAGGGAAACGGGGGAGGACGAGACCGACATGTCGCTCACGCACCTGACGTTCAACGGTGGGCCCGTGCGCATGTCGAAGAGGGACTGCGGGTGGTTCTGCATTGCAGACCACGCATACCCGCTTCGCGGGATGAAGGAGTTTGTGTTCGACGGCGCGGCCACGGAGCACGGCGCGCACATCCCGCTTGAGCCGAGGCGTCGGCCGTCTCCGCCCCCGCCTACCATGGGAGTGGCCTTCGTGGATAAGCAGGTGGCCACCGGGGCCAGCGGGGGCGGGGGCAGCGGCGCGAGCGCTGGCGGCCAGCGCCGCAGCAAGCGCCGCGCGACGGCTTCGTAGGTTTGCGCTGCTGGGGCGTGAATGCAAGGTGGGAGACAGTTGGAGGGGGCGGAGGGGGGGCTCCAGGTATCGGGGCGCAGGCGCAGGAGGCAGGAAGGCGGATGGAGATAGGGAGAAAGGGGAGAAAGGGAATGATATGGAGACAGGATGCGTGCGTCTGTCTCATGCGGTGAGTCACCCGGTGAGGCGGCGAGGTCACGAGTCACCAGCGGCGCGCGCATAGTCGCGCAGGACGCGAGCTCGCGCAAGGCACCTGCCCACGTGAGCGATCTGCGCCCTCTAATCGTCGCATCCCCAGGGGGGGGTGCCGACGGGCAGCGGTGGTGGGGGAGCGTTCTCTTCTCGCGTGGCCTCATCTTGGCGTTCGAGCATTGTGGCAGATATCGCATGCGTGTGTGTAGTTTCGCCGCGTCGTGGCATGTCGCCCCGTTCCGTTCCCGTGCGCGTGATTTCGCTTTGGTGCGTTTGTGTCCTCCGTTGCATTCCTCGTCGCGCGCTGTCGCGGGTACCGACTGCCTGTCCATGGCGCGCATTCCCTCTCCTTCTCCCATCTGCGCGTCTCGTTCGCGGGGGGAGGAGGGGCCGCCCCCGCGCTGCAGTTTCAGGTTTGCCCGTTGGGGCGAGCGCAATTTTAAGGGCGCGTGCGGCGCCCCGTCGCCGCCGCTGCTGCTCCAGCAGCTTTCCTGATATATTGAGTGGCTCTTTCATGCCTGCGTTCAGGAAAGCCGCCGCGGTAGGAGAAGAGGAGTGGGGCCCTGCCCCTCCCGCCGCCCACCGGCCACTAGCTGGCTTCCCGCCTCCTCCTCCCCCTGCCATCGCCCCTGCGCTACCTCCCGCCCACCTCCTTGCGGCCCCCCCGCCTTCGCCTCTTCTCCAGTCCAAGGTCTCCCCCTCTTCGTGCCCCTCCCGACGCCTTGACTGCTTATCATGCTGGCGCCAAGTTAGAAGAGGCCTCGAAGCCGGGCGGTTTTGGCGCGGGTTTCCCCAGCCCTCTGTGAGGGCCGTGACATCTGCGACTGGGAGGGGCGCAACGATTCCTATCCGTATCGGGCGCTGGTGGGAGTGATGAGCAAATCGAGATACAGTGACATATCAATAGTGAGATCGATTGAGCAATAGCGAGGCCGACAGGCACTAAGTTAAGTAAGGATTGTGCGATTGATGGAGACGGTGTCTTACTGCCCTATCCGGTAGTGTCTTCAATTATCATTCAATGCAAACCTCCTTATCCGCCATGGGTCTGATGGCTGCCATGTGTCTCGTACATCTCATTGAGTGTCATACTTGTCATGATGTTTGCACTGGTACGATACGCGCAAAGTTCTGCTCGAACTTCACATCGAGGAGAGTGCCCATAGGTTCGAGAGTCAAAGCTAGCGAAACGAAGGGTAGTGGGTGCCAAGGGAACGTCGGTGCCGCCCCCAACTCCAGACTCGGCCCTTTTGTTGGTTAACTGTTGGCCCCCCTCCTACTCTTTCCCTTGAGGCAAGATTGCTACGGGCCCTTTAATCGTGCAAATGGTTGGTCCTCCGCCTCCCTCCTCTCTCTCTCTCTCTCTCTCTCTCTCTCTCTCTCTCTCTCTCTCTCTCTCTCTCTCTCTCTCTCTCTCTCTCTCTCTCTCTCTCTCTCTCTCTCTCTCCTTTTTTTTTTTTTTTTTTTTTTTTTTTTTTTTTTTTTTTTTTTTTTTTTTTTTTTTTTTTTTTTTTTTTTTGTTTTTTTTTTTTTTTTTTTTTTTTTTTTTTTTTTTTTTTTTTTTTTTTTTTTTCTCCTCTCTCTCTCTCTCTCTCTCTCTCTCTCTCTCTCTCTCTCTCTCTTTTCTCTCTCTCTATCTCTTTCTCTCCCCCCTCTCTCTATCTCTCTTCCCGCTGCCATGAGCGTTTCATCATCATCATCATCATCAGCATCATCATCATCATAATCATTACCATCATCGTCATGAGCATCATCACCATCATCATCATCAGCATCATCATCACCATCATCATGACCATCACCATCATCATTATCATCATCAGCACCACCATCATCATCAGCATTTCATCATCATCATCACCATCACCATCATCCTCGTCATCATCATCGTCATCCTTGCCATCGTCATCGTCATCGTCGTGCTCATTATCATTATCATCATCGTCCTCATCAACATAATCACCATCGTCGTCAACAACAACATCATCATATTCATAATCATACTCAGCTCTTTCTCTCTCTCTCTATATATATGTATATGCATATATATACATATATGTGTTTTCCTTTCCCTCTTCATCTCCCTCTGAGTGCCAGTGTTATCCTCCGCAGCTGTGTGATGCTACCTCTAATCCTTGTCGTCGTCACCCTCTGCCCCTTGCCCACCTTCCCCGAGGTCCCCCTCCTCCACTCCCGTTTCTGAGTCTCCGTCGATGCCCCGAAGGCCCTTGCCACCCCAGCTCCATCCTAGCCTCCTAGCCCGTTGCCCTCTGTCTTGCGCCGCGAGCATCCCGCCAGGAGAAGGCCAGCAACCCGTCGCCGCCGCTGCTGGAGCGGCTTTCCTGATATATTGGGTGGCGCGCTCTGCTACCCGTCGCCGCCGCTGCTGGGGCGGCTTTCCTGATATATTGAGTGGTGCGCTCGGGCTGGGGGGCCCCGCCCTGACGGGTGGGGGGAGAAGGGGATGGGGGGCGGGCCGGGCGGGCGGCGGCGGGCAGGGTCGCGGGGCGGGCGGGTTCGGGGCGGGCGGCGGGAGCAGGTTGGCGCGGGGGCAAGCGCCGCTGAGGTCGTCACCGCACTGCCAATCCAAGCGTTCTGCTCCTCGTCCTTGTCTCCTTGTCTCTGCTGCGCACGCGGCCAATGGGCCAATTGATTGGCGACTAGTGCGTGGCAGCATCTCTTGATTCGCCTTCGACCTACGTTGACCTTTCGGGCCGCCCTTCCTTCTATTGGCTCTGGCGGCGAGGGGGGGTCCTGCAGCTGTAGGGCTGCGTCTTCATCTTGGTCGAGGAGTCATCGGGCCCCGAGGCGATCCGAGGCTGCCTCCGAGGGCCGCGTTGGCAGGGCCCTCCCCGTTTCTTCCTTTGCCTACCCCCCTTTCCCTCCGCCGCTCCACCGCCGGGCCCGGCGCCCCGCCTCTGGCCGCCTCCACCGCCCCCACCTCCTTGAGGCCATTTCTTTCCCCTTGCCATTTCTTCCTACCTTGCCCATCCTCTTCCTTTTACCCCGTCGTGCCCACCTCCGCTCTAACCCCCGCCTGCTGGCCCGCCCCTGCGGCCCCTCGCGGGGGCGAGGGGGGGAGAGGGGAAGGGGGGGTGGCGGGGATGAGAGGGCGGGCGAGGGGCAGAGGAGAGGGAGGAGGGGGAGGCGGAGGAGGAGGAGGCGGAGGAGGAGGAGGCGGAGGAGGATGAGGGGTGATGATGAAGCGAGAGCCAGGGATAACTGAAGGAAGGGTATCGATTCGACTGTGCGGATGCAGTTTGCCATAGAACATGTCACAGTATTGAGTTGTGTGCATTGCGCCGTATACGAAATTGCGGCATTCGGCATGCGTAAAGGTCAGTACGTACCGCACTGAAAACATGCAATGCCCAGGTTATGTCGCTGGACGCCAGGAAGTCTCTCATTGCTGAGTTCCTGGTCGATAATCGCATGGTTGCTGATGTGTACAATGGGCACGTTAAGACCATGAAAATTGTAGACCTTGTCCTGAAGCTCATCAACTACCAGCCCGACGAACGTGGACCGCTGTCGCGCCATGGGCAGCGAGACAATATCAAACGATACTTGACCGCAGTGGTGCGGGAGAGATCGGACGCCGCCAACCTGCGCATGAGCGACGCCTCCTTCGACGTCGACTTGCTACCGATGGTGTTGCAGCAGTTCACTGGTACCGCATACTCTAGTCGAGACATGGATTCCATATATGGCATGATGGGCCCTGCACCACAAGTGCCACAGCGCAGACAGTACACAGGCAGGGAGCGTCTGCCGATGGTTCCGATTATTGCTGGAGTGGGCGCCGCGGGCGCCAGTGATGGCAGCATCGCGCCTGCGGTGCGTGCCAGAAGGGGCGCGGATGCGCTGGTCCAGGTTGCGCCCGACTATGCGCAGTTGGACAAACACGACTTGGTAGCCCTGCTAGAGAAGCGAGACGCGACAATCGTCGAACTGAAGGACGGCCAGAGACGATTACGTCGCAGTCGTGCCAAGCACATGGGGCGCCCGGCGAAGCCCGAGGAGGACAATGCGGCATTGCGTAAGGACTACGCCGCCCTTGTGGCCAGGAGCTGCTTCCGCCATGGGAGGAACGCGCCTGTGCTCGCAGGGTGCGCTTTAGCCGCGAGGAGGAACACTGCGCACGCAGGGGCCCTGACAACCGCGCAGATGATCACGGGTGTCGGCGCGCCTGGCTCGATCAAGTCATGCCACCCTGTCCTTCAATTCGAACGCAGATTGTCCGCAGCGAAAGCCCTGCGTGCGCGGGAGTTTCACGGCCGCAGCAGTGGCGCATCCGACCCGACCAACGCCTTCGACTGCTACCTGATCAAGTGCGACGCAACGAACCAGGAGGCCATCGGGAAAGCCAAGGTCCACGTCGCCGTGGTCCACAGCGCCAAATGTTATACAGAACGTGTGCTCGCCCCGCAGTCCCTGCCTATCAGGCCAGAGACTGCTGCCCCGTCCGTTGAAGTCCTGTCCACGGTCGCAGACTTGGCCAGGTGCGTGGAGAACAGCGGCGCGGAGACGTACAACCACTGCCTGCGCCATTTCATGCCGCTCGGGTGCCCGACGTGGCTGGACGCGACAGCACGTCCGAGAGAGGAGAGGCCACGCCTTGCGCTCTACACGTTTGGCGTCGACGCGGGCCCTGATAACGTTGGCATGCTGAAGCGCATCTTGGGCGACGTCCACGGGGTGTCCGATGTCGCGGTGATGGCAGTGTTCTGCCTGCACCACCAAGTCCACCTTATCGTGAAGGACCTGCTGTGCGTCATGGAAGCGTGGTCCTGGGGGGGCGCGCTCGACGGCGGGCGAAAGAGGTACTGGCCGTCGGTCGCCACCGTAGCGAATGTCTGGCGTTCGACTGGGATGCCAGCGCGCCTGCGCCAAGCGGCTCTCGAGGAGCACGACCCAGACCCAGCGCCCGCCAGGCTGTTCAGAGAACTCCCTGGCCGCCCCCTGCGTGGCCGATGGGGTTCAATCGCAGCCGTGGAGGAGAAGCTCGTCGCTGCAGCGGATTGCATCGGCAGCGTGTTCAGCAGGGCGCTCGGCATCTTCCTCGCAGGTCGCGACAGCGACGACGAGGATGCGCCGCCTCCGAAGCGCCGCAGGCGCGCTAAGCCTGGAGACGACGAGGACAAGGAGTTCCAGAAGAAGCAGAAGAATTACAGGGGGACTTCTGTGGAGTGCACGAACGATCGCTTCTGGCGCGCGGCTGTCGAGATCTCCTTCATCGCCAAGAAGCCGCTGGCAAAGTATTTCTCCTGGGCGCAGAAGCGGAAGAAGGAGCGCGACCAGCTCGCCGCCAATGCTGCGCCAGATGCATACCTCGGCCCAACACCGCTGTCGCTTCTCGCCTGCAGGAAGAGCGGCGAGGTCTCCAGGGAGCTCGAGCAGCTACTTGGGCACGGAGCGGACCTGGGCGCATGGGCGAACATATGGCACGTCATCCCCGTGCCCGCCTCCCCTTCGGCGAGGCTCCTGATCGTGAGCCTCGTGCTGCGCGCTATGGCTGGCTGGGATGCGCGGGTGTTGCGGCGGACGGGGGCTTACCCGCTGTCTCTCCTGAATGTCATCGAGGCCCCGCAAGACGACGCGGCCGCGGAAACGCTCGGCTTTCGACGGGCGTTCGCCCAGAACCTCTTGGGCGCCGATGAGGGGGACTTGGTGACCGCCAGCAGCGACGTCGCCCTCAAAGTGAGGGAGCACTTCAGGGGCGCTTGGCGCCATATGGCGGCCGACGGCACTTGCGACCCTGCGCTGTACTTGTGGCTGTTGATGTGGAGGTTGCAGCTGCCCCACGACACCCAGGACATCGAAGGCGCGAACTCCATCATCCAACGCGTGGCCAGCGCCGCCCCGAACATGCACATCCCGCTGTGCTCGGACAGGCTGCGCATCAAGCTCGGCACGCCCATTGCGCCCGAGGAGTGCGTCGCGATTCACGCCGCCGTCCTGGACTTCATGAAGTCGCCAGGGTACCAGGACAGGTTCGATGCCGAGGCGCTGGCGGACGCAGATGTGACAGAGGTGGCTGAGGTGGCCGCCGCGCCGCCGCTGGCGGGCGCCCCCCCAGGGCCCCCGCCTCCGCCGATGCCCCTGTCGGCTGCCGAGGCTGCTGCCGCGCGGGCCGCGCGGGCCAGGCGGCGGCGCCGCATTGCCCTGCATGTGGCGGGCATGTACGCGGCCCCAATTGCAGACATGAAGCCCGAGTTCATGGACGTGTTGTTCACTCTTGATGCGCCTGGCGCAGGCGACCGCAGCGCGTTCCTCCAGTGCTGGTCCTACAAGCGGAAGGTCACAGCGGCAACGAGTACGCTCCGCCGAGAAGGGGGCGAATGGCGGTTCTACTTAGACATGCCAGTCCGCCTGCGGCCTCTGGTTGAAGTGGTATCCGAGTTCAGGGGGCCCGCCGCCTCCGCCAAACGCTTGGCGCCCATGCGGTTGTGGTCGGGTCATGTCGGTTGGGTGTCCTTGCAAGTCGCGATCTACGACGGCGATGACGAGGCGCCCATGGACATTTCGCCTCGAAAGCGGGCTGCACGGGCTGCGGCGGCGAAGGCGGCGAAGGCGGAGGCGGGCCCCGACGGCGCACCTGGCGAAGGGGGCGAGGACGACGAGGACTCATGCGATGACGAAGAATACGCAGATGCAGATGCAGCGCTGGAAGAGCTGCTCGGCGAGATGATGGAGGAGGAGGGCGAATACTCCGAGTACGGCGGCGGCTCTGGCGACGAGTCGGGGGCGGGCGGCGACCTCGCGCCCCACCCCGCGGACGTCGAGTTGGGGCCCGACGGCGCGCCGCCGCCCGACGTCGGCGGCGGCGACGCGGGCGGCGGCAGTGACGACGGGGGCGACACCGCCCACGGCCACGGCGGCGACGTGGACTGCGAGTCGGGCGCTGAGTTCGAAGATGGAGGCCCAGAGGGGGCCCCAGCGCCTGGGGCGCCCCTCGAGGCCATTCTCCCCGAGCACGTCGACCTGGTCCGCGCGCGCATGGAGGAGATTCGCGCCGCGGAGGCGATGGCCCTGGAGCGGAAGGGAAGGCCTCTGGTGAAAGGGGCGGTCAGTTTGGTCGCGTTGCCCGATGGTCGTGTCCTGTTCCTGGTTTGGACCAAGCCAGAGATCACGGAGGCCCGCCCGATGCGCCTGGACGAGAAGGACAGGATCATCGCCTTGGCGCCGTTCCTGCAGCCCGTGGGCACTTACGACAACCTTGACTTCGTCGTACATGACACGGGCCTTTACCAGGGGAGGGCGCCGAGGGGCGAGAGATACACCGTCGACGGGTGGCTCCTTCTCTTGCGGCTGAAAGCTAATGCAGCGATTCACCAGGGGCCTCTCGACCCAAAGAAAGATGAGACATGCGCCCATTGCAGACTAGTCCTCGTGCCACAGGGAAAGCCACTACCAGACGACACGGACCCGACGGTTATGTATTACAGGTGCATGCGCTGCTTATGTATATGGCACAATTGTTGCGCCGCGCGCCTCGATGACTATGGCGGCGTGCCTGGCGACTTCGACGAATTCGTTTGCCCGCCGCGTCGGCGGTGCTGACGCTGGGAGATGCAGGCGTGAAGGGCGAGAGTGGCCACCCCTTAAGGGGGGCAGCGGCATCTCGCGATGGTTAACGTTCGACAATGTGGTTTGTGTTGTGTCTGGTGCGTGTGCAGCGTGCCCCTGGACATCACCATTGCTATCATATGGGCTTATGTGTACACCTGGCAACATGTGCAGGACCCGTTTTCTCTTGGCTTCTCTGCTTGCCAACTGGCGCGGCATGGTGTCATTGCAGCCGCCCATAGAGTGCATTGCCATGCGCTGTGGGGGTGAGATGGGGCGCCCCACCCCCGAATGAACCGCTAATGTCGCATTGCATGAATCATGGATGCATCGTGCGCACCTAGGACGCGTCAGGGCCTGTGCAGGACCCAGTGTGCCGTGGAATTGCCTTTCAGTCCAAGGGCCTTCTTCCGCACTTGCTTGAAATACATGAACGATGTGTTGCGCAGGCGCCGAGGGGTGCCCAGCCATCGTCTGCCAGGAGGGCGAGCTGCTCAGGCCTGGCGAAGCTCTCCGCGCATCATTTGCCTCGCTCTTCTGCTCTGCCGCCATCTTGCACCGTCTTCGTTCGCTTCTGCTTGGCTGACCTCTCCGAGACTTGGGGCTCGCAGTTGCACTCGTCTTCTTGAGCCTCGCATCTGCGGGGGACGGGGAAAGGGGGGGCTGGGGGGGGAGTGTGGGGGGGGGGGGAAGGGGATGGCGAGGGCCAAGAGGAGGAGGAAGTCCGAGGGCCAGGAGGTGAGCGACTGTGGCGGATGGGCGTAGTGGCAATGTGATTGAAGATGCGCGGGGCGACGGGCGGGGCGAGGCAGGCGGGGAGGAGAAGGGTAGGGGAAGGAGTAATGTCACATTGCGGGGGGTCAGGGGGCGCGGCCAGGGGGGTCGAAATCGTGGAGGAGGGGGGGTGCGGAGGCGGAAGAGGAGGGGGAGGGGATGAAGGGAGAAGGTGAGGCGCGATAGGGTTGTGGATGAGGATGAGGGAGCTCGGACGGATGCTCGGTGGGCGCGTGGCCCCCTTATTCCAGGGCGCGCCCGGCCTTCCCCCTCATCCCCGAAACTCTTCCTCTGCTTCGTCGCGCGCCCCCCCCCCCCTCTTGCCCATCGTCCTGCTTCCCAGGGCTCGCCTTTCAGCGCCCTTGCATCAAACCTTTTTGCCGATCTTCCCGCTCCACCTCATCATCCTCGCGTTCGTGGGCATGTCCGCGAGTGTGGCCCTGTGGGTGTTGCTTCTTCTACTGGCGGCGATCGCCGTCCATCGCGTTCCCCTCCGCAGTGCGCCCCATCTTTGTGTCGACGTTCGTTATCGTTGTGGACCCCCTCCCTCTCGCGCCTTTGCCAACATCGCCCGCCGCCCCCGCGCGAGGCCGTTCGCCCAGCGATCCTTCGACATGGCGGCGCACGCGGGCGAAGACGAAGCATGCGAGACCGCGCAGGAGCCAGCAGTCGCCGCGCTGCGCCTGGCCAGGCAGGGCAGAGAGAGAATGCGCGAGGTGTGCGTGTGGGGGGGGGGCGACGCATTCTCATGTCGCAGGGGGCGGATGGCGAGTAAGTTTTACGTCGCCGCGTGCGGCGCACGTAGCCGCGTCGGCGGAGCCCGCGAGGCAAAAACGCTGGGCGCTGGCCTCCATGAGTTTGCGTTTGCACCGCCCGCCCCCGTCGCAAACGAAACGTTTCCGTCTGCCCGAGGGGGCTGGAATTCTGAATGCATCTTCCCGCGTGTGCGCTGTAGACCAGCGTATGGGGGCCCGCTGTCGAACGTGTTCTATGCCCCCTCCCCGTCGGGCCCGCGTGGGCCTTGTCCATGGCGGGGCGGGGCGGCGACACCGCCATCGAGGATGTTCGATGGTGCCTCCCCTCGGTGCACCATCGAAGATGTCCGATGGTGGCCGCCGTGCGTGGTCCGCCGTCGAACTGCTTCGATGGCGCACTGGGGGGGGGGGGGGGAGAGGACGTCGAACTACTTCGATGGTGAGGGGGTAGCATGGCCCCGTCGAAGTACTTCGATGGCGAGGCGGTCTGCGCGACCAGGGGGCGCGCCATCGAACTACTTCGATGCTGATACGTGGCCTGCTGAGGGGCCCATCGAACTGGTTCGATGCCGAACCTCGCCCGCAGCCCCGGGGGGCCATGTACACAATGAACCCGGAGCGACCGCGGCATCGAACGCATTCGATGGGCTTGGGGCTGGAAGCGAGCCGCCATAGAAGGAGTTCGATGCAGCCCAGGGCCCCCCATAGAGGCCCTTCTATGGTGCTGTCTTGGCCCACAAGGGCCATCGAAGGAGCTCTATGGCGGCCTCGGTTTTCGCGGCCGCCCGGCGTGATGTAGCGCGTTTTTTTTGCGCGTTCAATTTTTTTTCCTGTGTGCATGCGCGTGCTGTCCGTGTGTTTGCGTGGGCGAGTTGGTTGCGGCGTGCATTGCGGACGCTTTGTTTCGCGCGTTGATTGGCTCGGCGCGACGCGCGCGCATGGTTTGCGCGCGCGCGTTTGCGCGGCCAGGTCGCGCTGTTTACCGCGCGTGCCGCATAGAGCCGTTGATGGCGACATAGCGTTTGCGGCGGGGCACATTGCGTTCGGTTTCGCGGCGCGTCGAGCTGGTGAGTGTTAGCGCATTGCGACTGCGAATTGTCCGAAATGGGCCCCGTGCGAAACCCGCTTCTGATGCAATCGGAACAGGCGCGGTGGGGCGACATTGCGGCGACGTTGGCTGAGACAGGGGCGGAAACTATCGGGGGGAGACGGGGGGGGGTGGAGAGGCGAGAGTGACGGGAAGAAGGAATGGGGCAGCTGAGAATGAAGCACTCTTGAAGAGCGGCAGAGACGGGCATAGCGAATAGTAGGCCAACGATGCCAAGGGCATGGCGAGTTTCATGGGCCCTGTGGGGCACGAGGAAGTGCGCTGAGGAATTGGGGCGGAGCGGAGGCATCAGCTGGAGAGGGGTGTGGAGAAGGGTGAGGATGGACGCCCAGAGGGGAGATCTGCTTGACATGCCGTTGTCTGCCCGCGAGAGCCGCCCCGCCCAGGACAGGTACGGCGACGGTCTGACAATGTTGGAATACCAAAAGAAGATCGACGATGAGTTCATGGACATACCTGATAAACACGTGAAATTCTTGTGCA
This sequence comes from Prorocentrum cordatum, assembly GCA_963575745.1. NCBI lineage: Eukaryota > Dinophyceae > Prorocentrales > Prorocentraceae > Prorocentrum > Prorocentrum cordatum. Next base: position 695,791 of record CAUYUJ010004224.1, read on the forward strand.
ACGGTGAGTTTACGATCGTGGGGACGGGGGGAGGGGGGGCGGTCTGGCCTGCTCTCCTAGTTGAGGAAGGGGCGCGGCCCGTGACCCATGACAATCGGCGCGATGATCTCCTCGCGAACGGGAGGGCGCCCCAGGGGGAGGCAGGGGGGGCAGAGCGACAGTGCGAGCACGCCCCAGCAGCAATGCTCGTCCTCACCATGTGAACTACTTTCCCTGGGTGCTTTTCTCAAGCCCCTGGCAATCGGACACGCCTGCCTTAGTCTTTGCGCGCATTCTTGCTTGCAACAGCCCCGCCCTCCCGCCCTCATCCATTGCCCCTCATGCGCTTTGCTGCTCGCGCACCCGCTGCGCTCTCATCCCCATCCTTCCTCGGCCAGCCTGCCTGCTGCGCCGTCCCCGACCCTGCCCCCCTCCTCGCCCGCCGCTTCCCTGCCCACCTCCGCTTCCGAACCCCCATCCAGCCTCGCCTGCCGCCTCTGTTTCCGAACCCCCATCCAGCCCTGCCCACCCCGCTTCCGAACCCCCCTCATCCGGCGAGCAAGCGCAGGGAGGGCAGGCTCGTCATGAGCACAATGACCGCGGTGATGTGGCATCGATTAAAGCTCGTAAAGAAAGTATTGAATCAGTTGGGCTATTGTGGGAGCTGAAAGGGCCAGCTTGGCTAGTTCGGCACAATGGCCCTGCGAAGGAGGAGATCGGGGGGAGGACTCGCTGTTTGCACGGGGTGCGCGGTGTGTATGTTCGCTCGCTTGCACCATCCACGTTCGAGCAACGCTGCCCCCCCTCCCTGCGAGTGGGTCGCGCGCCCTCCTGCCTCTGCCCTCCCGCCCTCCGCCGCCCAAGCCTACGGGACAGGACTTCTTCTTATCGCTGCGCGGCGCCACGTTGGCCCAGGGGATGAAGGCGGCCTGGGAGGCCGACAAGAAACAGCAGAATCGCAACGTGCAGAGGAGGGGGGGAATGGGGGTGGAGCCAAGTAGCGGCGTAGAGGCGAACGATGACCAGTGCGGATGTCGCGAGAGCGAGGGGCAGGATGAGAATCGGGATGGGGGTGGCGAGAGAGCGCGGCGAGAAAGGTAGTGAAGCATAAGGGGGAGGGGCCGAGAGGAGGGCCGATGAAATGGGCAACTCTGCATGCGCATTTATTCATAGGGCTGGGCTGCGGGGTGGCCCAGAGACCAACGAGGAAAAGGAGTCTCTGGAGGAGTGGGGGGCATGCTGTTGCATCTGCCAGGTGCTGCATTGCCTGGGGCGTTTCCCAGGAGGTGCGGGGGGAGTTGCACGAGAGGGGAGGGCAGGAGCATGGAGCGTGGTTGGCCTCACTGCAAAATATACAGACGTACAATTACAAAAGGGTGCTGCATCTTTCTCAAAGAAATGGGGAATCGTGTGAATGAGAATTTCACGGCGACAGCCGTGATTGAGAAGTTGCGGGCCCTGGACCAGATCGGCATCGGCTGGGGCGCGTGCAGGGATAGAAAGCATGGTTGGGATTGGAACACTCTTGGACAGACCGCCTTCGCCAAGAAGCGCCATGATTATGTTGAAGTGGGGGGGGGGGGGGGGGGCACAATGGGGCATGATCGGAAGGTGTCGGTAAATGACGGGATCCGGCAGGGCATCTGCGGGCGCGCCCTGCACTTTGACGGGGCGTGCTGGGGGCGCAAGGAACGACATTGTGTGTTGAGAGGGTGGGGTGGTTGCCATTGTCCTGTCATTCGTAGTTCTCCCATGTGGTATGCTTGCAGTGCTGTTCCAGGGGAGGGGAGGTTCGGAAGCCTGGCTGGTTCCCTTCGATCAACTCGTACGAGACTACCCATACTTTCAGGCGTGAGTCCGTCGCCCTGAAGCTGGCCAACGGGCAGTCGGTGTTTGACCATCTTGATAGCCGCGCCCAATCAGAAGTCGACTACCCCCGCATGGACTCGTCCATGCACCCGCGCGTGTTCAAGATCTTGGCTACGACCATGAAGGCGCCGCCAAGGGATGAGCACGGGGTCGAGGAGTGCATGGGGGGAAAGAAAGGGAGGGGGGGGAGAGGGGGGAGGGGGGCATGAGAGGGGGCCGTGTTAATGAGGAGGGGGTGGGGATGAACACGTGGCAAGCGATTGCGCTGCTTCACGCGATGTGGATTGTTGCGTATAATGGCCCCAGTGCTTTTCACGCGTGTCAGTGCATGTCGCGTCGACGCGCCAGTCTCGCACGGCGTTGAATTACGTTGGCCCGCCCTCGAAGCCGACCGCAGATCCTGAAGCGGGGGTACTTGGAGTATGTGGTGCCCATCAGTTTGCTGGCCTTCCCTCGGGCAGGCGCCCCGTGGGGGACATGCCCGCTCCTTCCAGGCCACGCGGGCCTCGTGGGGCGAGGATTGGGAGGATGAGGGGGAGGAGGGGAGGGGGAGGGGGGGGAGGTGGAGGAGGAGAGGAGGAGGAGGAGGAGAGGAGAGGAGAAGGAGAGGACGAGGAGGAGGAGGAGGAGAGGAGGAGGGCGAGGGGGTGCGAGGGGGAGGGGGGGGGAGCGAGCGGCGGGGCTGGAGGAGGGGGCAAAGCTGTGATCGGGCGGTTGGGAGGTGGGGCGGGGGTGGAGAACGGGCGAGGGGGAGGAGAATGGGGCGCGTGGGGGGGATGGGAAGGGGGAAGGGGGGGGGGGGAGGGGGGGGGATGAGATGGGCGGCTGGGTTGGCGATGACGGGATGGGCGGGGCAGCTTGCAAGGCGGACTGCCGCTCCCCAAGGTGGTCACGGAGGAGAGGCTTATTGGAATGTTGGAGGAATACGAGGAGAAGGAGGAGGTGGCGCAAGCCAAGCGGGATCTGAAGAAAAAGAAAATTGCCGGGAAGCTGAAAGAGAAAGTTCAGAGCCACTTAGCCAAAGTTAGCAAAGCGAAAAAGAAAGCTGTTACTGAACAAAACACCTTGGCAGCCAAGGGCGTGATCAAACAGAAGAAGGTAAAACTCCCCGTCCTGAAGCAGGCCCGAGTGCCCTTGGCGCTCATTGAGTCCGACGAGCACACTGGGGTGCGAGCTGACTTCTTCAAACACCTGGAGGCGGGGCTTGCAACCATGCAGAAGATTGGGAAGGGCCACGAGAAGGTGATCGACACCTGGAACGTCGATATCGCATTTTAGTTAATAGGGCTTGTGCAGGGTGTAGTAGCTTGTGCAGGGTGGGGGCTTCGGAGAGGGCGCATGCATGGCTGGGCAGTGAGGGGGGGGGGGGGGGGGGGGGTGCCCAGGGAGAGTGGGCCAGGGGGCGGGCAGTGAGGAGGGGGGAAAGGGCAGTGAGAAGAGGGGGGAGGGAGAGGCAGTGAGGCAGGGGGGGCAGCGAGGAGGGGGGGCGGGCAGTGAGGAGGGGGGGAAGGGAGAGCGGGCAAGAGGGCTGGGGGTCGACGTTTCAGAGAGACATGCGAAGCACGGAGAACGGGCAGGGGCAGAAGGGTTGGGGGCGCCAGGAAGGAGGAGGGATGATGGCGGCACAAGCAGTGGGCGTCAGCCCATCTCCCTTTCATTCCTCTCTGCCCCCCCTCCCCTTGTCCTTCCTCTACTCAGCCATCCCCGCCGCCCCAGTAGCTCACTCTCCGCTCTCCCTTCTTTCAGCGCGCTTCCCCTTCCCCCCTTCCCCATCTGCCCCAGCCCGCCCTTCTCCCATCCCCCAATTGTCAACGTAATGGTAGGGCAGGTCCGCCTCGGTGAAGCTGACCGTTCGTGGTCAGGAGAAGGACGTCAAGGGCTGGTCGCCCCTCAAGGTGCGCTTCAAACAGTGGCTGTACGGCGAGGCAAAGCTGAGGCCAAGGCAGGGCGTTGCCTCGCTCTTCTTTATGTGTGCATGTCATTCGCGCTG